>JAQQZZ010045236.1:0-10262 GCA_030265115.1 Mopalia vespertina | reverse complement strand
AGCAAAGCATGGGTGGAAACCATATCTGCCACAGGAATAGTCAATGACTTTCCAAGGTGACTATAATATACATTATAATTCAATTTATAAGTGTCCAGTTACACCGGTTTCACAGTAACCTGGTAAGTTAATCAATATTAACACAAATGTCACTCTATTACAAAATAGATAACTACCCCCAACTGGAGTACAGCTGCATAGCTGACTACTGCATACACTAAACCGGTGTCACTCGCATGATGGTCAGTCTGGTAAAATAATGAATGAGGAACATGGTTGTGTAGTATGTTAACCCGAAATGTAAAATATTAGTCTCTGACATTACCAGAAACTTCAACAATGCATGAAGCTTTCAAAAATACAAAAATGGAAAACTCTCCGCATTACAATAGTTCAGAAAATGGGTTACATTATTTCCCCCAAAATAATCAAGATATGGATTATATGAAAAGATCAGTCCACATCATTATTTGTCAAAAAGATTTGTTTGCTCAAACTCTACCAAAAGTTATTCCAATTATGAAATAATCATTTTAACCATAGAAAAAAGTCATAAAGTGTTTTGTGGTACGAACTATGTACACTCAATCATCACCATTCTACATACACAAACACACACATACCTCTTGGTTCTGATAGCACTAGTGCAACTTGATGCCCCTGAATAATGGACTCATCATTTGGCCAGGAAGGCAAACAACGTTTGGGAATTTTGCCTGGACTCGATGTCCACAGAGAGCAAAGATTTTAAGAAACTGCCTCACCGACAAGACGCGGGCAACCAGCCTTACTTTTCACGAGGCGCAATCACACGACTTGTCCAGCGCGGGCCTCGACACTTGTCTCGCACGGGGTCCCACAGATAAATTTGTCAAAGAATATAAATATTTAAGAATTTATGCAGATATTTTTTCTCATTGGTGTATTTGGAGATTTTTTAAAGAACTTTTTCCATCTTCACAGGTTCTACGTTGAGCTCCCAGATGCAAGTTTTGTAGAAAGAGAACTGCTTACAAATAAACTTTATTACAAGTAAGTAGTTTACAGTTTCACTCCTACAGCTATCCTCCATGTTGAAGATTTCTGAATATATCAACTAGCGTTGTCGGATGCACAACATTAGATAATTGTCTAAAGGAAGCCCTAACCGTTAGCCGGAATTCTGCCTAGCTTGTTTGAACTGACAATGCCATTATTTCTGTTGTTAATCTCGGGTGAACCCAAGTACTCTCGAGTTAACTTACGATCGGCCACCACCATCTTGTTAAGCTGTATGGAAAAAGCTAAAAATCAAAGGGTCGGGCAAATCCCAAACCTATCTGTTTAAATACAAATGAATTCGTAATACAAGAGTTTGATATATTTTCTGTTCGAAAAAATCAGACGCGTTTAAAACTGGCAATCTCTTTCATGAGATGTTTCTTGCCACTCTTTCAATACACTGAAAAGTAACGACTAGATATAAATTGGTAAAAACGAAACATGTGCCCAAGCTGATAATGTTTCAAAATTAGATGGGGGTGTTGAGGGGAGGAGGGGGAGATTTTGAGATTTTGCGTGTTCTGTGTTCATAAATCTACAGTATTTTTAGTCTGCAGTTTTATTTTGCATTAGACAAGTTGTGAATGGAGTCATGTCAGGAGCTGGGAATGCATATGCCTTTAACGTTCCAGGTAAGCATCTTTAGTACAGTCTTTACACAGTAGAGTTATGACATGTTGACTTTAAAGCATTAAAACAAGATAAAGCTGAAAGGATTGGTTTCAGATTTATTTATTGATTGATTGATTGATTGATTGATTGATTGATTGATTGATTGATTGATTGATTGATTGATTGATTGATTGATTGATTGGTTGGTTGGTTGGCTGGCTGGCTGGCTGGCCGAATTAATCTCACCTGTTCACCCAGTCAAATTAAATTATATTTCATTTATACAATGTTGGCATTTGTACGGAACCGTTAACGGTACATGGGAAAAAATATTTGAAGAAAAAAAAATGCCCAAAACATCGCGTTCCCTCGCTACAATTGATATCATGGCGTTACCGCATCGCATCCTAATATAAATTAAGCTATCCTTGAGTATAATACTGAGTTCGAAGAATGTATTGACATGTGATTGGTACGATTCGTGAGCGACCTTCAAAAAACGACGTACGACAATAAAATCTATTATGATATATTTTCACCTGTAGTTTAACAAAACGAAATTTTATCGATCAGGATTTTTGGTGGTATGACATTTTGTGACAGTGGACCGTGAGTTGGGGATCAATTGGCACCCGTCTATGCATGCATGCCTACTCGGTCAAGTTTGCCTTACTATGGAGTAAAGCAATCAACTGAATATAATTTCAGTGTTTCAAGATTCAAATACTGCAGTTGATGCGAAGAATCAAGCCCCTGAACTCGACCAAGTGTTCGTCAACAACCCGGCAATTGGTCTGGCCAGCACAAGCCTCCAAGTAACCATTCAAGCCATCGATTTGGAAGATGCGGAATATCTCTATGATCAACTCTCAGTCCTATGTCCAATACTGGTGAGTTAGTTGTTGTCTGGTTCGTTTATTTGTATTTGTTTGTTTGTATTTTTATTGGACTTTAAAGTCGCGCCCAATGTCATTTCACTTAATTATACATGGCGATTTAGCGACAGATTGTCCAATTCCCACTCTGCCTTACTAAAACACACTGGAAAACCTGAGGAAACTTCGTAAGTACCACTCGACCTGAGATCGACCGATGGAATCGGTACTGTGAGATGCACATAGAAGGAAGTTCAATACGCCAACTTGCTCTCCATTGACCACGGTTGCGAGCCCTACTAAGAAAAATTATCTTTATTTTTTAAAATGTAATGCAGTGCATATTGCACAATACTGTCACTCGGAAGTCCTAGAAAGCATACTGGGTACATTATTTACATGTTTACTAATAAACAAAGCCCTTGCTGGGTAGAGATTTCCTCCTGTTTAGGAGGCAGAAAATAATGTTCTCTTGGATTCTAAAGCCATCTGAAATGCGATAAGTTTGCTTGAGCGTGTGGAGCGTGTGCATACGGCTGTAAATAGAATTCCTGTGAACAAAATGCACGATTTTCATGTATATTCCATTCTTCAAAGACGATTTGTTGAACTGCTCAAATCGGCGCATGGCCAAGACTTTCGCTTTTTGGGCCACGCATTGGAGGCACGTGACTCTCCTTATTTGGAAGACGCAACCTTTGACCTTTTGAAATCGTCAGACCATGGGCCATTCTAAAAGAGAATCAATTGTACTTCTACGTCGAGACATTGATTCTAAGATACGCGCGGGCCATCTTGTTTTGAACTTTCATTTGCTGATTCGTGACGAATGTCGCCCGAAATTAATACGTGATGGCCTGACATGTCGTACGAGGGTTGTCTTAGTCTCGTCCACTATAGAAACTATAGCGAGAATGCGATTGGCCATGGGCGAGTCAACAAATACGCGGCTTTTTTTAAACGAAATTTATGTCACAGACAGAACAGAAGCAAGGCGTGTCCCATAAACCAGAAATATGGCGACGACCGAGTGATCACTTCTGATGAAAAGCAACAGAACGGTAGTTGATATTATGGACAAATGGTTGCTCAATAACGAACACAATAATATTTTGGAATAACACTTTCTTAGTTTGAACAGATCCAAGAGAGGAGAGACAGGGTAGTGCAAGGCAGATCCCAAAGCTGAAAGCAATGAAATAAATTCTGGGAACACTATGCTGGGATAACACTGTCTTGGTATGAACAGACTCTAGTTCTGGGGGAAAAACCCATGATGCTCATGCAGAACTGCCGACCACCGGATAAAATGCACTAAGATTGGAACTCAGTAACTGTTATGGCGCGGACTTGATATAATGAACTATATTATAGCTCATACTGGGAATCATGAACTGCATTATAGCTCGGTCTTCAAGTCATGAACAGCAATGACAACGTGGACTGGAACTCATGAACTGAGTTATAACGCGTACTGAAAGTCATGTTCTGCGTCTACAAATTGAACCTGTGAGCTACATTAACAGTCACGGGAGCCCCCCTTATTGGATTGGTACAACTTAACGGTACACTGTAGCCTTTTAATCTATCTCCCCGTACAGACTGCTTTGACTGCTGGTGCCCCAATTCTCCGTGGACATCTTCTTGAAACAGACTCCAGAGCAGCCATTATTTCTCCGGCAGTTGACGATCGGCCAGCTGCACAACGACTTCCTGTGGTAACTTGGTTTTCTTTCAGTCTTTTGACAAAACTTTTTACAACAAAATTTTAAACAAGACAAGTTCATATCGCCAATTGTGTAGATGAATCAGAATTATTTGTTAAGGTTGCCAAGAAATTAAGTGATAGATACATACCGATCTTACATAATATACGGTATATTCAGTTTCAGTTAATTTTTCATTAAAAAATTCCCAACTTGCCCTTAATGAATTTATTTTGTTCTAACTGTTGTCCATTAAACAAAAGTCAACTATCAACGTTTCGTTTTTCACTTTGTAGTTCATAATTATGCATCGAAGAATCAAAAATCCTGATTAGTCAACTGATGCAGATCGAAGACCTTTGATTCATTTCTATGCATACTTTTTTCATCACAATTTTGTTATCTTACTACATCGTTATTGGGCTCAATTATTGACACAAGTTTTAGTAGAAGTTGCCAAATGATCAACTGAAACGTTCTGTGGACAAACCGAAATCCCGAGTGTTACACGGACTTTAATACATGTACAGTCTGTGTTGTATAATATATGGTTTCTAACCTGATTCATTCTGTAATCTTATTTTTCTTGTTTTTCGTGGGATGGTGATGAGACATACCAAGGTCGAAGGTTCGGATCTTTTCATCAGTTTATCAGTGAGGAAGGTCAATGTTTCAATGATGTGAGGCATGCATACAACAAGGATGTGTATCAAAGACTTCGTAAAGACGGTAAACTCACCTGAGTTAAGGTCAAGGTGTCTAGCTTCAGTGTAGAGACAGAACTCCAAGTAGTTTTAACCTTATGCCTCCAACCCGAACACGATACTATTAATAGAATGGAAATGTTCTGTCTTTACAAAGCTGACAAAGAAAAGTTAGAGGTTTTTAGTTTTTCACACCTTTTGGCTAAATTGATCGAAAAGAAATGCTGTGCTATTGACACAGTTAACTTATTTTATGCTTCAATGATGTTCTTTGCTTTGCTTGTTTAGTATTAAAGGTCATGTCACTGAACGAATCGATCGACAGACTGCTTGATTGACTGGCCGATTGATCGACGGATGTTTAACTTCGGCCTCACGGGAATTTGACTTATGCAAAAACTCTGTTAATTAACATTTCTGATGAGACAGTGTTTTATTTTATCCGTAAGCACAAAACAAACCAAACAGTCGAGCAGTTTATATATATTTTTTATTGTAGAGAAAAAAATGGTCAGCTTGATTGGTTGATTGTTTGTTCCTGTTAAACATTTTAGTGCTGGTTTAGTATGCATGTTGACTGTTAGAGTATGCTAGCAGCCAAACATGTTGTGCACGGCGTTAAACTCCAATCAATCTGATATTTATAAAACTACATGCGTTAATTTTGCAACCCATGATAAATGTCCATTGTTTCTTCTTTGAACAATTAAAAGGGGAAAGACAAAAATGATAATATGAGTTTGAGTTGATAAGGTGTGTGGATCGAACATACAATTAATAGACCAAACACTATCTAAAGCTTTTCTGAATCGGGAAGTAAATTATTGTTTAAACCAAAGCAATCGATACATTCAGAACACCATTTTTCAAAACTGTACTGTACATTCTAATATCATTAATTCATGATTTTTTGTTATCTCTGCCATTAAGGTAATTTGCTGTTTGCTCTGTGTGTTTCTAAGGTGTGGAGGAGTCTATGGCTATGCACGTAGGAATTCTCTGTACTCGAAATCCTTTCTCCCATTGCGAATCGTCCGTTGATGATTCCATAGAATATTTTGAAGTAAGACCATTTCTTTTGGAATCATAATTTAATACACGCATTTAAAAAATGGTTTCTGTTTCCTGGTATTAAGAAACGGAAATTTTCCATTCTTATCGAATTCTGATCTAAATTTGCTCCCTGTTAGTGTAGTTTAAATCACATGGCAAACGCACTCAATGGCGATGAACACCGCTGTTTGTGAAATGCCGCTGCTTCAATTTGTACAGAGAGGCTATAGTCCACACGGAGTCAATGTTCATCATGGGCTTTTTATGACCCAGTGTTGCGAATCTGTTGTTTGTTTCAATATTCAGACAAACTGAAACCAATCGACTCCGTTGAAAATACGATTTTGTAAGATTTAGATGCTTACATAAACGTAAGCCAAAGGAAGAGCCAAGTTGGATCTGTGTGGTTGGTAAATGATTGTTAGTTTGGCACAATAAGACTGTTTTTAAGGTTTTGACGCTGTTCGCATAATCTAAGCTATTGGTTTAGGAAGGTTTATGACCATGTAATGTTGTTAGGCCTGTAACAAGGTGGGGTACTATTGGCAATGCGCCCTGTGTTCTCAAAATATCTATGACGAGGTAACTATTCTCCCAAGAGTAAAATTTGTTTTAGCTGCTTCCAGGAAAAATTGTAAACGCGATTATGACAAGCCGTTTTATCACTTCTAACTTTATTCTACATATGCTAAATTCTTGTGAAATTATTCATCACCTATGTAAAATAAATGGCTTTATTTCAATTTGTAGAATAGACTGTAGAATAAGCTTTTATTTAAACAACCATCAGTAACCGACATTACACTTTCGGGACAAGTCGTTTCTAGATATTCTTGATCTGTAAAGCTCTTTTGTACACATCTGAAATTCGTTTTTTAGCACACGTGAAATGAATTCGTACATGTATAAAAAAAACTTTTCTACGTAAGTTTAAATGTATTCTACATATGTAAAATACATTTTTATTTTATACATTTGAAATTTTGTTTTACAAAGTGAAAGCCTTTTCAGCATATATGTGAAAAAGAATTATACATAAGCAAAAACAAAAGGAATTCAACGTATGTATAATAAATGTGGAAATGATAAAAAGGCGGTATGGTTATTTTCTTCATAAATAGAGTTGAATATCTTTAGCAATTATATTTAAATCAGAAAACGAAGAGTGACGTGGAGTCGGCCGTGTTGGGTTTAATTACCGATCAGGTGTTTAATTTCGAAGGTATATAGGCGTCCTACTCCAGATCGTTTCAGTGAGTGAATGACTTTGAGTGAGAGCGTGATTGGGTGCGTGATCGTGCGAGTGATTGTGGGAGTGATTGACTTTGTGAGTATGTGATTGACGAGAAAGTACTCGGTAAAACAACTCGATGGGCGATAAGTAATGGGTAAAATAAACTCAAATTAGTGTTTTCTTCGAACTGTCTTATGTATACAGTTTATAACGTCTCTATTTTTCTAGCGACTTAATGGATCCACGTGGCCTGTTGTACGACTTAAGATTCCTCAGCCAGACGGAACCATGGGGTGGAGACTGGAAATCAGACCTATGGGGGTAATTCGTACATGATAAAATATTGCTATGTCATCCGTTGTCAACCAGTAGTAGTGCTTTTTTTTTAGCAATGGAGAGGGCAGCATACCCCAGTATAAATATAGGTCCAGCGGGTTTCAAGCTACTAACTGGATACAGTTAAGCCACAAGATATATTTTAGAGACAGTTGTACGTACTTAAATGTGTTACTGTTAAGCCCGCTATAAAAACTATGAAATTTACATTTGCACACTAATGTGATCCTAAACAAATTAAGTATACCAGATAGACAACAGAGTTTTACACGTCCAATACTCTACTGTTTCTTGACATTCAACAGATGTTGTCCATGTTTTCAGTCCCAGATAACAGATTTTGAAAATGCCGCATTTGCAGTGTTTGTCTACTTGCTATCACGTGGGCTAAGGGAAATTTCCTTGCACTTATTAATTCCGATCTCGAAAGTAAGTCAATAATGTTAGTACTTCCAGTAAGTTCCGACCGTGAATACTGTATTCATCTACTCTTTTGTGAAGGCCAAGAAGCATACATTTAAAAATAATTCAGGTACATATATACTATCTCTGTTGTATCACATTGTTACTTTTATCAGAGCTGTAATTGGACTTTTTAAGTCTGTATGGTATCTGAATGTCAATAAACAATGGACATATCCTACGTTACCATGATAACCAGGTTGCTAGGGCTTCCCGACAGGAGATATTGGTGCCAGCGGGAAAACACTGGTTGGTTTGTTTGTTTGATCGGAATTTGAAGTCTTACACAACGTCTTTTCACTTATACATCCGACTGGACGTTTCTTATAGAAAAACCGAACAATAACTTCACAAAAGTCGCAAGCGATATCTCACCATAATACTCCTCTTTTACCACTCAGCTCCAATGTGAACTGTCAAAACTTGAATCGACCAGTTATTTCTATACACGTGTCATGTTTTATCACGTGTTTTATATTATTAACTTACAGGTTCATGAAAATTTGGAGAAAGCCTGGTCGCGTGACGCCGTAAGAAAAGAAACATTCTGCTTCCGGTCATTTGGAAAAGGTGGGCTACTGGCAACAAACGTTAACAATTATATTATACAGTAAATTGGGTGACAAATCGATAAATACATCACATACATCACCAGTGTATACTGGTGGTATATTTTTTTTTGCAAATAAAGAACAAGACATATGTATTGTATTGCCTCAAACAAAACAAATACTATCTGACCACTATAACAGCCGAGATCAAAGTAGCTGCTAGCTAAAGGCAATATGTAAATTTGGAGAATTTGTGGATCTTTAATTGTAAGTTACTCTTGCCAGAATCTCTATAATCCCTGCTTGGTCAGATCTTCTTATTCTTAATTTTGTTTGAAGTTATTTCCTTTGTTGTGTATTCTATTTTTCAGTTTCAATTTCTTATCAGCTCATAGACCACAATTGTTTTTTCTTAAACTGCTGTTATGTAAATGTAAGCAGACGACAGCATATGATCGGCTTGATTTTGTTCCTTCGCTCAGCAGGGAAGCAGGAAGCTATCCCGTTAACGGTACATTAGGATTTGTTAACGCACACGCTAACCACTAAACCACGGCCGCGGGCCCCTTAATTTGAAGTATGCCATCATAGTGATAAGGTTTATCCACAAATGGAGAATCGTTAATAAACCCACTACAGGCGATGACATAGTTTCATAAAAAACCCTAGGGACCATTTGATTCAACCAGTATAAATATATTTGCCATGACTCTTGACTTATATTTGATTTTGAAATTTAGGAGGTTTCTTAAATCAGTTATTGTTTTGGATTTTTGTTGTGATATAGAGTTAACATTCCCTTCATTACAGTGTCTTTAAAGCAACATAATCCAGTATATCTATTTAGTAATTATCAAACAGTTTGTCTGTAAGCTAAGTTACATTTTTTTCAGACCATCTCGACAGCACGGACCTCAAGTATATGTCAATCAACGAAATTGTCAACGGAACCGTAAGATTTATTTTTACAAGTCTACCTCTTGTTTTGGTCAGTCACCCTTTGTTATTAAAGTAATATGATTTTCAGCAGTCATTGGTCTTTTTGGAACTGATCTTCAGCATCCAAAAGAATAATTAAATCATGAAATTTATAATAGTTTAAATAAAATAAGTTTTAGCTATCTCTGAATAATGAAGAGCATATACTAGTTCTTTTATACTGGATACTTCGGATATCAAGACCTACGTACTGCCTCTGTGGAACAATGTTAGCGGTGGTACACCACAAACTTAAAAGAGATTCGCTGTTCCGCACTGCCTCTGTGAAACAATGTTAACTGTGGTACATTGCAAACATAAAAGAGATTCGCACTTCCGCACTGCCTCTGTGGAGCAATGTTAGCTGGGGCACACCTCAAACATAAAAGAGATTTGCACTTCCGCACTTGCTCTGTGAAACAATGTTAGCTGTGGACACCTCAAACATAAAAGAGGTTCGCACCTCCACACGGCCTCTGTCGAACAATGTTAGCTCTGGTACACCTCAAACATAAAAGAGATTCGCACTTCCGGACTGCCTCTGTGGAACAATGTTAGCTGTGGTACACCGCAAACATAAAACAGATTCGCACTTTCTCTGTGGAACAATGTTAGGTGTGGTACACGGCATACATAAAAGAGATTCGCACTTCCGGACTGCCTATGTGGAACAATGTTAGCTGTGGTACACCTCAAACATAAAAGAGATT
>JAQQZZ010045225.1:0-10263 GCA_030265115.1 Mopalia vespertina | reverse complement strand
TCGGTCCTCTAAAATTTTGTCAGGTAACCTAACATTTGCATTTTCCCTTGGTTTGCTGATTTTTTAAATACATAAATTAATGTGCTTTGGTGAAAAATAAAGCAAAATTGCTTTAAAACACAAACTTCATTCATTATCGGATGACAAAGTTTGTCAAAATCAGTAGCAAAATTCAAATTTACATGAAGACTGCAAACAATTTGGGAAACCTATAAATAGGTCATCCTAAATTAAGTTTGCATAACCATGGGGAAACCCCGTTCTGACCGTTCTCCCCAACAGCACAGGCCTGGGTATCAACGTCATAACGGGATGCCCTAAATTTCCATAGGAACGTATGACCTGCACTGCCATGCTTTCAATCCGGTCGTAAAATAAATCCTTCTAGGCAGCTCCCTGCCTCAAAATCATCTCCATAAGTGCCTGGTAACAGAAGGTCTCGGTAACAGTCATTTCTTATAAGTTTTCATTGCTTTTTCACTTGTTTTATTGCACTTTTAGTCTGATGAATCAAATTTTGATTTCAAAATATGCATGTGTGCGCATGCGCATTATAACTGGGAATATGGCGAAGTGTTTGAAATGGAAAACGGTTTAACGGGATATTGAGAACTCGTTCATGTGAAATGGTGATGTTACCTTATGTTACCAGGCACTTATTGAGATGATTTTGAGGCTTGGGACTGCCTAGATGAATTTTATTCTACGACTGGATTGAAAGCAATGCATCCCGTTATGACGTTGATACCTGAGATTACAATGGCCATAAGAAAATGGGGAAGGTAAGACGTCATTTAGGGCTATGTTGACATAGGGCTAAGACGGAGGAATTAGCCCTGTATATTGTGCTAGTATAGCACATGCTCAACCGATTACCTTTTAACACTGTCACTCTCATACCTACAAATGCCTATACAACATGTGCTATATAATCAATGACAGTACATGGAACTAAGGTGTCAAGAATTATAAAACATCGTGTTACGTGTAGGAGAGGCGGACAATCAATGACAATTACTTTTTTCTCTTCACCAAGAGCAGCTATGTCAGTTTTCTTAGATAAATTATCGGTATATCTTCTTTTGCGTCTATTTGTAGATTTATAATTCCAAATGCCACGGTCGTCATCATCATCATCCATTATAAATTTTAGTAGCTTGTACTAAACATGGCAAACGTTTAGATGCTCTTTTGACATCCCAAAGTTTGCGCTCCAAATTTGTAAACAACACTTTTGTGCCACAGCACTGAGGAGACTTACACACAAGGGAGGTAAATAATTGCTGTTTAATTTAGTGACGATAGAGTTGTGTCCCATCGTACGCTTCATGGTGATTTAATATCTCTCTTAAGTTAAAAACCGTTGTCAAGAATTGTACGCTTCGGTTTTATCATATCATTTTGTAAAGCATGTATGTTTTTGAACCACTGATATGCTGAAATAGTAGTACAGCAAAGTCCTTTAATTCACTTTTCAACTTTTATTATTCAATCCTTTAATCCATGCGTAGGGGCCTAATATATAATCGTGTTCATCTAGTTTGTTCATTGAAGTTGCTAGCGTTAGATACATGTATCACTACCATACTAATTAGGAACCGAAATGATTTAATGAAATTGTTTAATTACCGGATCAAACTATTTAAAAATAAATATAATTGGGTAATAAATCTATACTGTCCACAGGTTCCCAGGCACTTTGCCGTTAGACATTTGTTTAATATTTTAAACAGTGGAAAAAATATTTCCCGGCCCATGTTAACACGGTAAAATTACCTCGATGGATTGGAAAGCTTAGCCCTAGCCTAATAGGCGAGGGTCCAGATGCCACGAAGGCCCCATAAACTCTCAAAGTAGTAGAGATGTGTGAAGAATCAATCTGAACTTTTTGCGTATTCAAGTTTAGATTCAGAATTGTAATAAGAATGGTCTTATTTTATATGCGATTTCTATAGATAAAATAAGTCGTCTCACGAAGGTAACACTAATACATATTGCGACAAATAACTTTTTTATGGTGTATAGGCCTACAGCATACGTCATCGAAACCTTCGGTACAATTTTGAAGTAAGGGATTACTGGTTTGTTTATTTGTTGATTGGGGTTTATTCACGCCGTACTTTAAGTTATTTAACTCATATGACGGTGTGCCAGGCCAATGTATGAAGGATATCCCTCTCATCACCTCTGCATGGCGACAAACAAGGGCAAGGAAGGACAAATACAGGACATTCACATGATGTAATACAAAGACATAACAAACAGATCGGTTCCATGTTGCCCTTTAGCTCTGAAAGCATAAGGGCATCAGGAACCTCCCTCCAAACCCTCCGCTATAGATAACTAGAGCTTCTCACAAAAAATTAGAGAATGACATCAATCCAAACATTTAAACTAATAAAATATAAAAGAACATGCGCATCTTACTCTGTCGTCTTGTCTTCTCTATCTATTTCTTTGTTTTGCAATGTGAGAGAGAGGTCCGAACCGCATTGGTATATACGTCTGCACAAATGAGAGCGAAATGAGAGCGAAACAACCAAGTGAAACATGACGAACAAGATGTCTCTGCAGAATGACCATGCATGTTTCATTATTTCTAAGGGAACAAACCTTATCACAAGATGTATACAACTCTATCACAGCACCCTCTTATTTTCAGCTTCGGAATGACGCGGCGGTGACGCCTTCGGTTTAAATGATAAATCCTTCCATCTCAAAACGGGACTAAATTGACGATATACCACTGTTAAGGGGAAACATTATTTCTTAACTACACAATCGTTATCAATTATGTTAGCGCTTCAAAGCGGAGCAATATATATATATATTTTGAATTAATGAAGAGAGAAAAATTAGCTTGCCTCCACCGGGATTCGAACCCGGGACCTTTGGGTTACATATATTTATGGACAGATTGTACAGTCGGAATTACAAATATATGAAATTGGTAATGATCAATGACTTCTGCAAAAATAAGAAGCACCGTATTGATATCCGCGCTGTGTTCTACAAAATATGACAATTTGAAGCCAAGAGTCGGAAATAACAAATGGTTATGGCTCAGAACTATGGCTTCTCAAGTGAAAATGTCTGTTGGTCTCCCGATTTTTGTTGTGAAAAATCGAAATGAAATGTATTGTTTTTAAAAAATTATTTTGACAGTGAATCACCGAATGCAATAACTGCAATATTATGTTAAATTCTTCTGAGTGTCTTACTTGTGGCGTACAACAATGATCTATTCTTGGACCCCTTCTTTTCCTTTTATATATGAATGGACCTAAATTTAAACGCAGATTATTGATCAGATGAAGAGTTATGTATCTCTAATATAGACTATCATACAATATAGCCTGATTTATAGATATAGAGTTAGCGTGCACAAAACTGTGTAATGTCTTTTCACTTATAATCTATTATGGGTTCAATTTTTATCCCTCCTATCTTTATTATACATATGTGAAAATCCTTTTCGCATATGTGAAAATCCTTTTCACATATGTAAAATAAAGTCGTTTATAAAGAATTTTTACATATGTGCAAAAAAATTTCACATATCTGAAAAGGATTTCAACATATGTATAATAAAGATAGGAGGGATAAAACAGCTTGCCATAAACTTCCCCTAATAAAAAAACTGTGAAGTCATTATATATGGGGGGGAAACATAATCAATATACGCTTTATAACCGCTTCGGACAGTTAAAACATGAAATTTTAGCTGTCATAAAACAGTTTTTCTCATTTTCATATTACAAACCTGTTCCTCTATTTGACATATGGGAGCTTTCGTATTATCTTTATCATATGCATAAAGATGTAGATATTATCCCTTTTAAAGTTTAAACATTGAGATATAGCCCCGGATTTTGTTGTTAACGTGTCAGATGATATGTTATCCCGCTGATAAACCCGGTTCCTTGATTGACTCAATGTTAAGCTGACTGTAACATAAATAACCTTTTTGTCTTCACAACTCACCTACAGTTCTTTTAATAGATAATCCTTACTATTTTCATCTTTCCCGACCACCCTGGCACATTGTGTATTTGGGGGAATCTTATACAAGTGTTTCCGTACGTACTGTTATTCTAGAGGTATTCTTGGACCGACAAATTATAGTAGCGAGTTTCATTGGTCTAGTGTGATCTGAGCTCAAATTGTATTGGCTAATTCTTCTTACATTCGTCAGAGAGCCTCGATTTGAAGAAGACTTTTCGGGATAAACTTGACGAAATGTGGTTTATTTGTATCTACTTCCATGACACAAACACTTGTTGGCTTTTTTTGTAAGTCTACATCTACATGGAACCGTCAAAATTTCACATTGCAATTAACAACTCTCATAGAGTCAGATTTGGTATTTAGAGCATTAGGTTGAACAACATACAATTGAACCCGTTTGACTACTTTTTATACCGTTAATGCAATACTATAGAGTATACCCCAATCTGTATAGAGCAAATCATGCTATAAAGTGAACACATAGCCATACAGCTACCTTTCCATTCCAGCCTAAGTTATACACCTAAACAAAGAACTGGTGCAAACAAAACGGAGCGTCACTCCTTAGTCTGCATGTTTGATGGTTTAAATGACGTGGTCTGCTGTAATACAATATGCCTGTGAACTACTTTTTCGGGGTGTCCTAGATGTCACACATGCGCGAGTTAACTTTGGTCATTTGGCATTTTATAACCATCAAGTAGGCCTACCATCTAGTTTTTCAACGCACAACGGGAACTTTGGAATAAACCCGCGCCATCACTATCCTACCAGGAAGTCACGAGTTCGTGTTTTAGTTTTAGCTACAGTAACGTAAAATCAAACTGCTTAAAAATTTGAACATGTGTTATATGGCCAACATAAAATGAAAAAAAAAGAATTGATTTAAGAATAATTAAATTTGTTAGTATTGTTAAAAAAGGAATTGCATTGATCTACAGCTGAATGACATCATAGTATAGATCCGGTGTATTTATACAGCTGTAATTTGCCTGGCTACGTCCGCACAATTCACGCCATTTAAGCGAATATCACTACATTCAAAATGGTCCTGCTTTATGACCAAGCGGGCTGTACACAAGGCGTGGAGGTAAGACGGCGACGCTTTTAATAAATTGGTTATTTGGCTCAAGATAAGGTTGGTTATAAATGGTTGACCAATCTTAACGGGGTCTTGAATGTAGGTTTTCAAAACTATTCCCACTCACTGTCAGATACGACTTTTACATTATTTTTCCAGCACAACACTTATATATTACCAGTCCATGTGTTTGAGTCGCTGTAAGTCGCATTCAGAGGCCTGCTACCATTGAGCAGTAAATACGTCTGGGTGTCTTGGTTAAGTGGTGGTAGAATGGTCTACATCGGATAACAGTAGGCTTAATTTTTTGACGGTGTACTTACAATTCATCCTTCATGTATATGCATGCTTGTTAGCAAGATTCTTTGTTTGTGTGTTTGATTGAGGTTTAACGCCGTATTTAACTCACATGACGGCGTAACATATGGCGGAAGCCATCCTTGACGTCACTGCAACAAACACCGCCGAAACCGGACAACGGCAAGACATTACACACAAGTCGGCTCCATATTCCCCCTTAAGTTTGAGAGCACCAGGTCTACATAAAGCTCCCTTTGAACCGCTAATACTATGGGCATAAAACCCCCTGGACGTTGAAAATGGTAATGGAAACGATGCACGATTAACCTTATTACAAAAGTCACAGTTATCGTAAAATTCTTTAATCACAATCATCATGGCGACCAGTGCTGATGCTAACGATGAATTGATAGATCACTCAGGTAAACCACACCGTGGAACACTTGAACTACACGTAACCAATTTCCCCATACATTATATTCCAAGACTTTTTTTCTTTTGTGTGAATCAGTGAGTGTCCTGCATGTGGCGTTTGAGGTGGTTTCCTTTATCTAAGACGCCATCCAATGAGCGACGACTACCTAAGGTGAGTCATGTAAGAAACCGTTTTCACTTTATCACGCTTACGCCATAGTTCAAATCAAACCAGGAGGTCACGACTTTTCATGTTCAAGTAATCGGCGCTGCAAGGTTGAACATGGCCACGATGCCATATATCCATTAGGCCTAAACTTAGATGTGAATACTCTATATATTCATGTATATATAGAGATACGACCACGCGAGTTTTATATATCGGAAGATAGAGTGCCGAATCATGGAATTGTTCTGCTATTTCTAAAGGTTAGGAAGCTTCAAGTAGCATAGCAAGCCTAAACTGTGAAATACAGAAAACTATGCTTTAACGAAGTTACGCAGAAATTTGATACTCTGCTTTACAAGACAATCAAGAATAAGCCTAAATAGATAAATTGCTTGAGTATAGGAAGATTGTCCTTCTCCGCTGGTAACAATGATATTAAAGCGGAGACAATGTGCTATTTGAGAATTGGTACATGTTCTGTCTGACCGCGGTCAATCTGTAACCGTGGCTCAGTCTGGTAGAAGCTTTTCTCGAAAACATCTCATATGAGTGAAATCTGGTAAATAAACAGATACTAAAACGGTAAAGTCTCTTTTCTTTGGAATTCGTACAGTTGAATAAAATTCACAGACCTGAAAATAGGCATGAATAGAGCCGCCAAGAGAGTTGTTAATCAAGAGCCCTATGGAAGTCACTAGTGACCCCGTCCCTTTCCTGAAATCCCCTTAACTAATGGACCCAGACTGAACCCCAGTGGACCTGGGCATGAAGTATATGCAATCATTTTTAGTATTTTATCGGATATATAATCCGACTCAAGGTCCATATATAAAGGCATATATTAGCATACATATTGACACCTACAATATCCCTTTGCAAGTGTGAGTACTTTTAGAAATATATACACTACTAGACAAACCTATGAGAGCTTTGTTTATATTTAGCACTCTTCAAAAGAAAAGAGTTCACAGAGCACAAACTGTAAGGCTGCATTATAGAATCGCATGCATCTGTATATTTAAGCACATAATGAATTTACAACAGTCTAGACTTCAGACATACGTGCGACTAAAAAAATGGCTTCCTTTTTCTTTCTTTTTTGTAACACATCCTTTTTCTAATTAACTTGACATTTTTACTATTCTGTAAACGACTTTATTTGATTATGTTACACTTAGTAGGACATGCAGATCTCTTGGCAGACTCAACTAATGTGTAAACCGGAGTGCAGCCATTAAGGAATAATCTTGATAGTTTTTTGAGGCGCAATTTATCATAAAATACGTCAAATGTAACTCGATTCGTTTCCTTTCCACCAACCGTGGCAGATAAATTGGTTGTGTGCAGATGGTGTAATTCCGGGAGAGCGGCTAAAAGCCAGCTGACTTTGTAGTCCTACAGAGTCTGTTATCTTCTGCAGTCTTAAATTGAAATTATGCGTAGCCAAATGGCGTGCACCTGCTATAGTGAAAACAATCTAATAATGAATCTTGGAAACAGATCTCTTGTTCTGCAAGGCAATCATTAAAGCCATTTTCTTGAGGACGTTTAACTGAAAAGTGATTTTGATTTGATTATGCAAAATGAAATGAAATTACGATTTGACACCCTTTTGGTGGCACATCCTACGGAAAGTCACAAGGTAAGATTATACTTAAATTTTGATAAAATATTGACTAGATTTATGGTTAATGATGCTCAATGCGGCTCTGTTTTTACGAAGTTTCATCCGGCTTTTAACTTAATATGATGACAATACAAGTCATCCAAGAAAGGAAATGTAATTCATCTGTGGTTTTAAATGAGCCCCCTGGTTATATGAAGTCCTTGGAACAGAAGAGTATTCACACTTTAAGATCTGGTATTCTTAATATATTTTGAATAAATGAAGAGAGACAAATTTGCTTGCTTCCACTGGGATTTGAACCCATATATCGTACTCTCATTAATCATCGCTATATATAAATCTTTTCTTTATAGCCTCTGATGAAAGCATGCTCGTTTGTCGAGGATTGTCAGAACAACAATCCAATTACGCATCCAGTTAATCAAATCTACTTTCAATCAAAATGTTTAAGCCATGGAAGATATCAAGAATTTGCTGTATCCTCAGTTCAATGAACTCTGTTATGAACAAATGTATATTTTCATTGACTAATTTGTGGAATAATGTGTAGTCTAATCCTATCAGAAGCTGCAGCGTTATAAACTTTTCCAAGGCCGAAATGTTAGAAGATGCCCGCTGCTCCACAAAATATAACAGAGATTTAGGGAATGTTTAGGTTACAGCTGTCATCATGTTCTACGTTAGCGGTACGGGACTCATATTATTCTTATTGTTTATTCCTACATTACGGATTGTGATGTCTACACTATTGATATAATGATTCTTTGAGGGTTATTTAGAAAAGAGGTTGGTTCTAAATGAAACCAGGATGGTTCTAAATGAGACCATAATGACAAAAACGGGTTTTAAACATAATAATATAGGGAGAAATACTTGAAACAGTTGCTGTGAGGGTTCCAGACAGAGCCATAAAGGGTTCTACAAGAGCCATAACTGAAGAACCTTAAAGGGTTCCATAAGAACCATTTTTTCTAAGAGTGTAGTCGAGAGCCTTTATTATTTTGAACTAAAGTACGAAAAGATTTTAAATCAACCCCAGAAACACCATCTTGCCCAGGCAAGTCTGATGTCATAAGCCTTGCCACACTTACCCCGTTGCGGCGGTCAGACAAAGATCAAAGCAAATTAAAAAAAACGAAGAAGCCAATCAAATACATCAGCCACTTTTCAAACTATGTAACGCCTCTGCAGAAATATCATGGTTAACAGCAAAGAAAGACAATATTCTTTTCGATCACTGGCCCTAATAATGCGTCTTCTTGGTTGTCTGTTACAGCGGCATGATGAATTTTTTCCGTACTTTGTTTACAATGGGATTTTAATGTATTTCAATGTTCGGACCTATTGCAGAGTAATATACAGACTGCTGTACATTGCCGATTACTCGAACTATGCGGGACAACTCCTCCTTGTTTGACTACAAATATGGCCCAAATGTGACAAGGTGTGGAATAGAGTTTCATGTCCGGACACACCTTGTCTCGAGAAGTTGATACAACACAAGTACCCTAAAAGTCTTAAGCAGCTGGATGTATTCAGAAAGCGAGGGCGTAGGTGTATCCCAAAGTTGTTGCTGCGTTGAAAAGCTAGATGGTACTTGATGGTTACAAAATGCAGTCTGCGTTAAAAAGGTTGGTGGTACTTGATGGTTAAAAATGCGACTAGATATATACGGAACCGGAAAGGGCCGAGTGATGTTCCGAATCACACGAAGTAACTTTGGCAAGTCGCTGGGCCAGATAATAAAGTCTCAAATCGATCAAAAGGTACTTTTTGCTCATGTATGTGTATAGAATGAAAACATTGATGAATGAATTATGCATGATGATTTATCAAACATCCACGTGAACAGAAACCAAGATCGTTACTAACTTTACAAATAAATACTTTACCAGTTTAGTCTATGCAGAATCACATTTATTTATTGTCCTTCGGGCATGAGGGCAGAAAGCTTAAATTGTAATCATGCTGCACTGTCCATGAATGGGCACATGAATCCCGTCAGTAATCGTTTGTGGTAAGATATCCTGATGTTCGCCATGGAACTGGCTTAGTTAGTTGTTGAACATCAGGAGGTTGCTGAGGTTTCATTGTGTTTCAATCACATGAAATGAATTTGTTTTTTGACAGAGGGCTTTGGATCATTGAGAATTAATTATTGCATTGAAGAAACATAAAAACGGTTTCCAAGTAAAAAAAAAAAAAAAAATCAAAAAAAAAAATTCGTTGAGCTTTTCTGTAGTGTTCGCTTTGAATATTGAATTTCCGATTGATATAATTAAAATATAAATACAGTTAGCTTAATGTTCGATGATTCAATTTAATAATATGTCGGACACAATAGAATTTGAAATACCGTTTAAAATGTATAGTTTAAGTTTTCATTTCAAGATTAGAATATTAGATACCGGCAACAAGTTCATGCGAAATTGCTTGTATTTGAGCTGCGATTTTCGACTCTCATAAAACTGTAAAAGCTGATAAACCAATATATCAAAACTAAATCAGATATATTAAAAACACACGCATATTTATTGGTGAAAACATTATATCGGAACATACAATTATTGAAACATTTATCAAACTTTAAACAAAACTTGCCCATTAATATTAAAACGAACACGTATATTTTATAATACTGACAGGTATCGACTTAATGACATA
>JAQQZZ010045214.1:0-10263 GCA_030265115.1 Mopalia vespertina | reverse complement strand
TCCTTCACCCATTGGGCTGGCATGTCGTCATATAAGTGAAATACCCTTGAGTACCACGTTAAACCCCAATCAAACAAACAATCAACTACCTGCTATGTACAGTACCATAATGTAATTGTGCAACTTAACTGTTTACTTCAGAGTTCTTTTCATGTGAGCTGTTAATTTTTGCTGATGTATACAATGTATATATAGACATTTGTTTGAGTGTTTTGTGTTTAGCTTTAAAAAAGTTCAATACCCATTATGGCATATGTAACAAAAGTTTGCTCCATTTATATATGACTGATGTGCCTGTGTTTGGAAGAATGCTTTTGGCCGCAGGAATAATCAGTTAACTTTATGAAAAATGTGATAATTTGTATTTTTTTACTGTTGAAATATCATTAAAAAAAAGTGTAAACTGCATTGTACGAATTTGTTTGCAGCAGTTGTCAATTATTTGATAGTTTTACACAATTGTTATTTGTTTAAACATGAAGTTTTCATTGACTTTGTAGGCTCCGTTTTACAGTGTTTTAACACAGGCGATTAAAGTTGGGTGTCGAGGGGCAGTGTGGATATCTGAGAGAGTCTAAACAGATCTGTGATGTAGAACAAATGTAGTGAAGAATTGTTTATGAATTTGTAAGAAGTTTCCACAGGATTTTCGTAAGAATTACGTGCTTCCCACTGAAGGCAATGTGAATCACTTATCGAAGCCAAACATTGTAAATCTATCCAGACTTGATGTATACAATATTGCAGAGATCATTTTGAGACAGTTTGTGTAAGATTTACTTTGTTTAGTATATCCTGGAGATAGAAAAGTATAATATGGATATCAATGTTTAACATCAGTCAAACAATGTATTAAATGAGCCATTTTGAAGGTACTTCTGTATTTGTCGAATTTGTTTTATTGTTGTACTGATGTAACCCTGTTTGTGGTACATTCAGAAGGCACTGTACTCCGTCACGAATTGAAAACTGGTTTCTGGTAAATAAGGAATTCCTTGTACTACGGTTTCTGGCACATTCAGAGGTAACAGGAGGCTACTTTCTGGTAAATTCAGCAGGCAGCGGCTCTGGTCTCTGGTGCATTCATTAGTCATTGAATTTGGGTTTCCCAAAGTTGTGAAGGCAGTGTGCTCTGATCTCTGGTACCTTGAGAAGGCAGTGTGCTCTTTTTCTGTTGTGGGTGGTTGGAGGGAGCTTCATGATGCCCTGGTGCTCTGATAGCTAAAGGGAAACAGGAAGCCGATCTGTCCATGGTGTCTGTATTGCGTCCTGTTATTGTCCTGTCTTGTCTTTGTTTGTTGCCAGTGGTGTCGAGGGTGGTTTCCTTGGGCTGGCACGTCGTCATATAAGTGAAATACCCTTGAGTACGAGGTAAAACCCCAATAAAAAAAACAAACAAACAAATCTGGTCTCTGTTACATTGATCATGCAGTGTGCTCTGGTCTATGGTACATTGAGAAGGCAGTGTGCTCTGATCTCTGGTACATTGAGAAGGCAGTGTGCTCTGATCTCTGGTACATTGAGAAGGCAGTGTGCACTGATCTCTGGTAAATTGAGAAGGCAGTGTGCTCTGATCTCTGGTAAATTGAGAAGGCAGTGTGCTCTGATCTCTGTAATATTAAGAAGGCAGTGTGTTCTGATCTCTGGTACATCGAGAAGGCAGTGTGCTCTGATCTCTGGTACATTGAGAAGGCAGTGTTCTCTGATCTCTGTTATATTGAGAAGGCAGTGTGCTCTGATCTTTGGTATATTGAGAAGGCAGTGTGCTCTGATCTTTGGTACATTGAGCAGGCAATGTTCTCTGTTATATTGAGAAGGCAGTGTGCTCTGGTCTATGGTACATTGAGAAGGCAGTGTGCTCTGATCTTTGGTACATTGAGAAGGCAGTGTGCTCTGATCTCTGTTATATTGAGAAGGCAGTGTGCTCTGGTCTATGGTACATTGAGAAGGCAGTGTGCTCTAATCTTTAGTACATTTAGAAGGCAGTGTGCTCTGATCTCTGGTACATTGAGAAGGCAGTGTGCTCTGATCTCTGTTATAGTGAGAAGGCAGTGTGCTCTGGTCTATGGTACATTGATAAGGCAGTGTGCTCTGATCTTTGGTATATTGAGCAGGCAGTGTTCTCTGATCTCTGGTACATTGAGAAGGCAGTGTGCTCTGATCTCTGATACATTGAGAAGGCAGTGTGCTCTGATCTCTGGTACATTGAGAAGGCAGTGTGCTCTGGTCTCTGGTGCATTGAGAAGGCAGTGTGCTCTGGTCTCTGGTACATTGAGAAGGCAGTGTGCTCTGATCTCTGTTACATTGATAAGGCAATGTGCTCTGGTCTCTGGTACATTGTGAAGGCAGTGTGCACTGGTCTCCGGTACATTCAATAGTTTGTCAGATGTCAGACTCTTTTGAAATACCCTTAAGCATGGTATTAAACACAAAACTATCAGTCAATCAGAGGCAGTCATACTTAAGTATTTTTGTTATCGATTTATATTACACACACATTTAGAAACTCACTTCTAAAAATCACATTTATCTATTTATTTCACCATCACCCTGATCACTTCGCATGTTAAACATTCACTCAGCTTGGTTTCAGATTTTCACAAAATTTCTTTCAAAAGTGCATAACATATAAATAAGTATGTTGTTCAGGCATCAGCCAGGGTAATGGAATGCTTATTCAGTCAATTAACAACTAGTGGAAAAAATAAAACAGACCTGTGAATGTTTATATGTTTATTAGCTGGAAGATTAACAAAAATGACAGCATATACCTGCAATTATAAATGACAATGTATATTAGAAGACACATGTTAACACACTGATTATAGGATTCTTAACATAAGAAAAACCTTTGATGATAACACAAGAATGTTTTACTCCATCAAACAGCAGCATTTCTTTCTGGCAGTATTTCGAATGAATGAATGTCTTTTGACACCAGTCTATTCACCTGTGTATCACTGGGTTAAATTATAGATTTGCAAACAATTTCCCATCATACTTTAAATTTTATGTCTAAACGACACAATATTTGTTATTTTTGTAACCACTGTTTGTTAGAAAAGTTTAATTGTTGAGGTGAGCACCTGTGACTCCCTCATATACCAGCAAACGATTTAAACCAGTGATAGAGCAGTACACTGAAGGGGGATATGTGGCCTCCCATGTTAACTACCGAGTCACAGCTGTGGGCTATTGTTATAAATAAAGATTTAAAATTACAAATAAAATCTGGTAAAAAAAAAGATGAGCCTTTCTTTTAAAAATATTATCAGCCGAGTTAGGTACAACTGATAATTAATACCCATTGATTAGTTAAAAAATCACTTATCACAATTACAGTTAGACGCATTAACTATGGTGCCACAGCTGTGGGCCATTGTTACAAATAGAGGTTTAAAATTACAAATGAAAACTGCTGGTAAATTTGGTTAAAAATGATGAGCCTTTCCTTTTAAAATATTATCAGCACCGTTAAGTACAATGGAAAATCATCTAACATATTTGACAATTAAAACCGATTGATTGATGCGAAAAATAACTTGATGTTATAGTAAATATCCCACAGTAAATACTCCTACTAACAGAAACAACACGGGTCTCTTTTTTTTTTTTGGAGAGTGGGCTGGTTATCCTGCACATACATCCAGCACTGGGACAATCTTACAACCAATTTAATTGTCAGAAAAGTTAGTTGATTCACAGTATACACTTAACCTTTGTTTGATTGGGGATTCACCTGTATGACGGGGTTCCAGTCCAATGGGAGGAGGAAACCACCCTCCTCTTATTGTCAACAATCGATTTTCTTTGTTTTGTGTGATTGGGGTTCAATGCGGTACTAAAAGTTTGTATGATGGCGTGCCAGCCCAATGGGTGAAGGAAACCACCCTCGATATCACTGACACCAAACAAAGAACAGGTGGACAAATATACAACGCATCACAAACAGATCGGTTTCCTGTATCCCTTTATCTCTAAGAGCACCAGGGCAACAGGAAGTTTGCTTCAACCACCTGCTAGTCAACAATCGAAGACAAACACAGGACATTATATATGCTGTATCATAACAAAGTGTGGAAATATATACAGCAAGATGCTACCAGAGAGCAACAGGAAGCACCCTCAAACATCCCAACTGAAAACTTGTGTTTGGAGGAAAAGAAACGATCTGATAGACTTTGCTGCCTTCACAAGATACCTCATTAACAATAAATTAAACATTTCAAATCTTTATCATACACAATTTTGGGCACAGCAAAATAATATTAACATGTAGATACAAAGGTAAGCATGTAGTAACAGATCTATGGTATAAACTTATATTCAACGTGGTCCAAATATTTTACTCAATATCAAATTTTACACATTGTAGATTTGGACAGAATTAAAGTATGTGGACAAACTAAATCAATGTGATATAAACAAATCAATTAAAAAAAGACGTAAGCCACCAGTCATATTGATAACCTCATGCCATGTGATGAACAGATGTTGATGCAAGAGAAAAGATATTTGACGTTGGAGGGAAAGACCACCCAAATCACCTAAACTTTAGTCTATAAAGCTATTCATTCAAACGCTATTGAAATTATGTTTGGTAGGCAGATGTTAGAAAGAACAACAATTTCTCATAAAACATATACTTGTTTGTTTAGATGCTAAATACAACTAATATTCACAAATAAAATTGAAGGTATTTACTGAGTAAATGGATGATAATAGACAATAGAAACATTGATAAGAACAGGGAATAGAAATATTACTATTGTAAGAAAGCATCAAACAATAAATTAGAAAGTCTGATTTGCAAAAAGCAGGGTCCATCTCATTCCTGCAGGATAATTTTAATTCATGTGAAAAAATCAGTGGTCTTTTAACTATTCTTAAATAAATTTGTTCTTCGTTTTCTATATGGGTAATATATTTAACATTATTGTTTTTGTTATCAAATAAAAACAAAATAAAAATGACCCCTTAACTACACACAAAGTAAAGTACCATAATTAAAAATTATTTCCCACATGGTTATATCCTATTATGCGGCTTAAAATATTAAAAGACACAAATATTTATTAGAAGTATCAATTGGAACATCAACTTAACACCACAAAAATGTTTTTTAAAAATCTAAACAAAAACAAAATTACCTAAACCTGCCATAATTATGCTTACACAATTTGTCTACATTCAAAAAATAATCTTCAAAATTATAAATCAAGCTATCAACTAGAGGGGACAGTCAACCATTCCTTATTATAACATGGTCGGGTCACTTCTTGACTGTCCTGTAGTTTCTCGGGTCTAGGGATGATGGTTGGCCATGTTAAATAGTTCAGTGCAAATTCCAATTATGATACGGTACACTAAACAATTTTGACTGTCTTGTCCCTTAGGCTTTATAATAGTCTTATACATAAAGGGTTGTGATTTGAAAATCAATAAGAAACAAGTTAATTGAATCAGTCTACTGTATTTAAAGATATTTTTTTATATGTAAGGATAAAACTGGTTCGGCTATAAACTGTAAATTTCTAAAACATAACTAAAAATTGTCAGTGAGCTATTCAAAACATAGCCGGTTTACATGTATGATGTATCACAAGGAATTTTATTGAATCATTGTAACATGACTAAATCAACCTGTTAAAATGAGTAAAGAATTGTATAGATAAACTGAACATTTTATAGTGTTAGCCTTTAAATCAAAGTATGTGAGACAACATTTTCTAAATGGTTTAATATAGGTTTGTGTACATGTCCAGCCTGCAAAGCTAACAATTATACAGACAATACTATATACAACACATATTTCTACACGATGAAGTCAACAGGGTAAAATAACAAATTAATTTAAGATTTTAATCTTGCTTCTTGCTGGTATAAGACGATACAAATGAAAGTCAGTCACGTTAAATATCATCATATATATTTCTAAAAATTAACCACACTGACACAGGTATGTGGATTACTTTAAAGAGAAAGATCATCTGATGTTCTAGATAAACTCCAAGAGACAAGTTTTTTAATAGTTCTTATTCTCAAGTTGTTATGGGTAAACTACAGACATCTTTAGAGAAGGTATAGAAAATACTGTATGTGGTACATGTAGCAAACAAGATTTTCTGGAAAGTTTTGAAATAAAACAAACCAAAACAAATATTTATGTTACATATACAACTAAAGATGAGTCATTGATTTTAATTAATCTACACCCCTGTGCCGGTGTGATTGCTTTTGAGAAATATGGGTTACATCTGTATCAAATATTTTCTAGTTCGCGTACATGGTCATTGCCTACTCTAGATGTCTTTAGGTTATCCATAACAACTTGAGATTAAGATCTATTCAGAAACTAATCTCTGTGACTTTGTCAAGAACACGAGATGATTCCTCAGTTTAAATTAATCGCATCCCTGTGCTAATATGATAATTTTTAGAAATACATGTATATGTAATTCAGGTTTCGACATAGACTTGATAGCATATCTTCAGTGACAGATTTATTCATAACGTGAAAAATTGTGCTGGAATACTGACGAGGCATAATTTCAGCACAAGACAATCAGATGAATAGTCAGTTAATTACTTAAAATACCGCATAAAATTTAAAACAGTGCTAAAATTCAAAGACGGGTAATAGTTCAGCCAAATGACATGCATGTATAGAACCCTTTGGAATATTGCAATACTTATATAGTGGCCCATATTAACGAGCAAAATATTATCTTACTAAACTGTAGGATATTTGTAGATCGAAATATACTATATAATGACACATTTTATGATGTCACATCATACAATGAAGTGCATTATCTACGTATAAAAATCACCAGAAACCTCAACAGGGGAGTGTTTACAAAATTTTTGAAAGGTTCTTATCCCAAATTCATCAGTCCTTATCAGGGTTCTTCCTCCCTTTTGATTTCATTTTCACAAATCTTATGAAAAAATATAACTTAAAAACTTTGCTGTATTACTTTGGGTGTACCGTATGTTTGGAAAAAATCAATGTTTTCTGAAACCAAAGTGACATATAGAAGCTTTCCTTGTTACATACAAACTTATCATGAACACTAAATAAGAATAAAACTACAATTGAAGCAACACAACTATATAAGTTCAGTTAAAATAAATAAAAAATAACTAATGTAAATAGAAGTAAATATATCACTGATTTGTTTCTTGGTTAAATACACTTCAATTTTCATAAAAAGCATTCTTGTCATTTTCCTGTATATAGTACAATAAATGAAGAAAATGTTTTAGAAAATGTCTATGTTTTAACAGACTAGGTGTAATATTAAGATATAACAGTTGTGCATTTTTCTTCTGGAACTTTGCCAATTCATTTGTATTAGTAGTGAAACGGTTAAGATTTTTGCTTTACACACTATGGAATCAAGTGCCTTATCGGAGACTTTTAATTTTAATAAGCTTTATCTGACTTGTAATGATTCAAATGTTCATGCCTTGTAATCATTCGCTTCATTTATGATCCCGACTTCAAATGGATTTCACTAATTAAACAAGAGAAATGTCTGCTGCCATGCAAGTCTGTGTCCTTATATACCCAAGAGTTGAGAGGGCAATCCAAGTATAACAGCTGCTATTCACACAGTGTTACCAACATGAAAAGGACAAAGATGAGATAGATTACTTATGTCTTGTGTTTGTTTGATAGGGATTTAACACCATACCTAAGGTTATTTCACTCAAACAATGGATTATCAGCCCAATAGGCAAAGAAAACTTCCCTCGTCGCCAGGAGCAACAAAGGCAGAACAGGACAATCACAAGACACACAAACTTTGACTCCTTCTTAGAACAACTCTTAGTTCCGAGAGCACCAGGGCAACAGGAAGCACTCATACTTAATGTTATTTCACTCATATGACGGCGTGCCAACCCAGTACGTGAAGGAAATCGTTTGGCTGCAATGGTGACAAACAAAGACAACAGTAAACAATCACAAGCCACAAAAACAAAGACCCCAAGAACAGACTTGGCTACCTGTTCCCCTTGGCTATGAGAGCACCAGGGCAACAGGAAGCTCCCTCACAACAACCGGTGAGTGCTTATTTAAAAGATGTTAAATTGTAAATTGTTATGGATAACATTTTGCTGAATGTTAAAAATGTGTCATGCTTCATACATACATCAATGTTACAGTAGGAAATTCTCCTATACATCAATTTTCACATTAAGTTTAACTGATTTGTTTCATTTTTTGCTGATGTTCATAGATCTTTCGTTCCTTTTCTTCTTTCTTCTTATTACGAGCTTCGTACTGCAATCTGAAACAAGATTCATTGAAATGAATATTTATTTTAACTTCCATTATCAAACAAACCAAAGGGAACCAATCTGGTTGACTACTGGAAATAAATATATTGATTGATCGGTGTTTACGACAAGCCTAAGGGTATTTCATTTATATGACGGCAGTGTATTCCAACAATAATTGACACTAGCACAACCATTTCCATAATGTTGGAAAGCTCATTTTCCTGTAGTGCTATTAAAAGATAAGACAGCATTGCCACTCTTCAAACAACCTGCCCTTAGGCAGAAGGCGGAAACAAATAGAGATGCATGCAATATGAATGATTTTTGGTTTTTTTTTAGAAATTGAATAGTATTTTCTTTATTTTGGAATATCACCTTTGAAAAAAATTTATTTTAGAAAGTTTTGCAGGTTGAAACCTGTGTGGGAATCTAACTTGCAACCCCCAGAGTTAGGCAACAAATGGCCAACAGTAAATGATGGCCCACCACTCAAACACCCAGTCTTCTACTAGTACAAGGCCCGGTGCACATGGCGGAGTGGCCTATGTGCCCCATACCTAGGTGCCTTACTCTGAGCTCGGACAGGTGTATTCTCATCTATAAGACGACAGGGGAAAGAGCCTTCTTACCTGTGAGTAATAATCCTATCTAACATTGTGTGTGTGGTCAAGTCATTTTTACTATCAACAGATTTGAATTTCCCCCGATTTCTTGGTTCCTGCAGAGTGAAGTCAGATAATAAAGGGTAAAGGTTTTTTTTTCCATTGAAATAATCTTGTTATGAAAGATGAAATTGAATCAGTAAGATTTTGTGCTTGAATCCTACAAGAAAATTTTACGAAAAACACAATGCACATATTTAGATCTTATATTTTATGAGATTATTCAGAAATTCTATTTTATGAGATTGTTTAAAACCTCTATTTTATGAGATTGTTCAGAAATTCTATTTTATGAGATTGTTCAGAAATTCTATTTTATGAGATTGTTAAGAAATTCTATTTTATGAGATTGTTTAAAACTTCTATTTTATGAGATTGTTCAGAAATTCTATTTTATGAGATTGTTCAGAAATTCTATTTTATGACATTGTTTAAAACTTCTATTTTATGAGATTGTTCAGAAATTCTATTTTATGATATTGTTCAGAAATTCTATTTTATGAGATTGTTCAGAAATTATATTTTATGAGATTGTTTAAAACTTCTATTTTATGAGATTGTTCAGAAATTCTATTTTATGACATTGTTTAAAACTTCTATTTTATGAGATTATGTTTAAAACTTCTATTTTATGAGATTGTTCAGAACTTCTCTTTTATGACATCTTTCTGAACTTCATCTCTATGACATCATTCAAAACTTCTATTTAATGAGATCGTTCAAAACATTTAAATTATGACATAATACAAAACTTCCAGTTTATGACAACGTTCAAAACTTCTAGTAAATGAAATTATTCAGAGCCTCTAGTGTATGACATTGTCAGAAATTATATTCAATAACTTCATTCAGAATGTCGACTTTATGACATAGTTCAAAACTTCTACTTTGTGACATTTAAAACTACCAGCTTATGAAACAATTCAGAAATACCCCATTTACAAGTAGCTAATGACATGGTTTCGAACTTCCAGCTCAAAATTTCTCTGTTCAAGTCTTATTTTTGTTTTTGCATTTCTTAATTCTCACAGTTGAATTTAATTTCTCATACTTACCTCATAGGGGTCTGACCCATCAACATCTGGCTGGATTGGAGTCATTCCATGGACAACTACATCTACCTGTCAACAACAGTCATCAAAAATCAAAGTTATGCTTTAAATTAGAAGAACAGGTTGACGAAAGTCATATTGCAATGTCATGCTTTATATTTATTGTCTATTTTAATTTATATAGTTTGTTTGTTTGTTTGATTGGGGTTTAACGTCGTACTCAAGGGTATTTCACTTATTTGACGACGGATTGTCCACTT
>JAQQZZ010045203.1:0-10263 GCA_030265115.1 Mopalia vespertina | reverse complement strand
AAGAACGCAAGTTTGTTTACATTAGAATTATATTACTACGCAGAGGGAAACCCCAGTGACTGAGCTGGCAGAGCACGAGAATTTGTTCTATTAAATTACACACCAAAGAAAAACATGCGAGAAAACATAGTTCAGTTCCAAACACCAACCAGTGACTTTTTTTGCCTGTAATGATGATGTAAATTAGTTTTATTTTAATAAACAGAACATAAATGGAACAAATCGCTGGTTGCCAAGTGTTGAGCTCTGCTACACAAAGTCGAGGGGGGTCCCCTGTATATATAGGGGGCGCTGTCACAGAATGTAAACATTGAAAGCAGTCCCTTTTCAGACAGCACGTATATGAACCATCTGATACGGATAAATATACGATGCCTCTGTATCGGTGTGGTGAGACTCATAGGTATATCATGAGTGTTTTCACTTACAGGCTAATATGGGTTTAATCAGCACTCTTCAAGGATATTTTTAATACTGAACTTTCTGACACATTTTATATGTCGAACGAGACTTGAAATGCCCCATTAACCTTGATAGATATTCTGAAAAAAGGTTTAAGTATCTGTTAAAAACCAGAGGTATTGCCTCGTACCTTACCCATGTGACATTTGCCCGTTCCCGTTGGAATGCAAACTACAGCATCTTTTCCCTTTATAGCTATTTGATATGCCTACATAATTTGGTTTTGAAAAGATCGCAACTCTACAAGACCTAGATGCAGAGTTCTGTATCTCAGATCGTCTATCATATCATGTAGCAGTAGAGATACAGAGTTTGAACGATCCTTATCGTGTAATTTTAAGTTTTTACACTTACCGACTTTTAAGTGTTCCATTCACTACTGTCCCGTTACGTTTTGTATTCTGAACGCTGTGATACATTTTTTGTTACAATTGCGTCCTTAAATCGTCCCGAATCCGCGTTTAAAAAAATGGAACATCACGGTCCAACTTTTTGTTGTCAAGCCGCCATATTCCTAGCCTGGCCCCGTGTCCCACAACGCATCCTGCTACATGAGATACCGCTGTAGGGCAATTACAAGATTAGAAGCCTTCAGACGCAGTAGCTATACAAGACCCAAAGCCCATTTGATTAAAACCGGACGCGGTCTAACCTCCATGCCTTACCAGTCTCCACAATCAACCAAACAAGCAAACACATGATAAAGATTATAACAAGTTTAATCATTCTTAAATGATTTAAATGTTCCATTTTATGTTGACCTACATAACATATTTTCAAATTTGTATGCACCCGACTTTTTCTTTTGACTGTGGTTAAAAGTAAAGCCCCCTTGTGAATTTCCGGTAAGACAGTGATGACCAATTTCTCGTTGAAGGGGTAAAATGGGAAAAGAAATCTAAAGGGTTTTCCATGGTTTTAACGACGATATCGACTACCTACCACAAGATCTACACCATAGGCCTATAGCACTAAATACTGCGCTGTAATTTCACGCAACGATATTGCGAAAAGCTCCACATCCATAGAGGTACTTGGCAAATTATTCGCCTACATTATGGCTTTCGGTCCACTGGCGCTAATTTCGTCGATTTCGCTGATATTAAATTCGACGATAATGAGAGACCTGAGGAGTTTTACCAACGTTTAATAGCCTTCCTAAAAGACAGCCTATACTAAAAAAGACGGTGGAATTCTACACCACGCCGAACCAGTAGATGAGGATCAAGACCCATGACCAACCATGGACAATTTTGTAATTCTCACCTGGCTTCGCCTTATCCATCCCAACCTCCCAGAATTAGCTTAATAACTTTATGGTAACGAGTTACGTTCCCGTACCCTTGCTACAACCAATCCGGAAGTACCAGATGCCATTACCTCCCTCCTTGGCGAAATACAAACTAATGAGACCCCTAAAGTCATGCACACAGTCACACTATATCCAGAGGTTAGAAACATATTTCAGATTTCTTTCATTCACTGATCACCGAGTTGACAAATTTATTTTATCGTTTAAAAAGATACCAGGGAATTTAACTGAATTTACGATTTCGCTATTAACATAAGCTATAGTAATAAACGGTTTAAACACAGGTGCATTTTAAAGAGAAGGTTTGATTAACATAATCTTAGTTTTAGCTGTATTAAGTGACTGTTTGTTTGAACATAACCAGTTATATAAATTTAATAATTCAACATTGACACTATGACTGAGCTGTCCAGGATCATTAGGCGATGCCACGAAACTCGTGTAATCCGCAAGCAAAATAAATTCGAACAAATCAGAAGACTTAACAATGTCATAAATGTAAATAAAGAACAATAAAGGGCCCAAAATGGAACCCTGAGGAAAACCACAATTAACTAATATATACGATTTGAGAGTTTGCCATCAAACTGCACTTTCTGGCATCTTTTTTTTAAATAAGTGGAAAACCGCCTCATTTCAAAGAACACCACGTCACAGTTTTTATCTCACGTCAACTTTTGTTATCTTATGTGATCTTTGGTCAAAATGTAAACGTCAGAAAGTTTTCGTCGTGTATGTTGTTCAAAATGACATGTTCTCAAATTATTTGACGTGTATGATTAGGTTTTTGTCATGTAACACAGAACACCGGAAACGTCAGGAATCGATTTCTCCTTAACAACGTGAAGGTTAAGACCAGCGATGAGCGTATAATGTGCAGAAAAGTAATTACTCCAGCCCTGTGATTGGCTAGTTAAGAATGATATGTTTCGGTTTGTCTTCATCACGTTTCCTGTATACTTTGATACACGACAAAATCGTTATATGACGTTTCCGGTGTGCTATGTTACGTGATGAAAACCTAATCTTACACGTCAAATAATTTGAGGACACGTCATTTGGAACAACATACATGACAGAAAATTTCTGACGCGTGCATTTTAACCAAGCTTACATAAGATAACATAAACTAACGTGAAACAAAGAATTTAACGTGATATAATAAATTAAATTTTTTTTTCTTCTTTGAAATGAGGCGTTTTGATTGGCTGGTGTAACACCTAGGCACTTTTAAACACTCACGTCATATAGTGTCGACTTAAGACGCACTTGGCCCACCATAAAACTCGTCTGTTTTCCTTGATAACATCGTAGCTCGCATCACTATAGATAGTGACGCCATCGGTGACATGATTCGTTTATCTGCTGCTCCTATAACGATAAGCTCATAATCAGCTCACCAGGAGGATGGCTATATAGTCACACTTTAAAGACGGCGAGAAACCCGTTTTAATTTCATACAATAAAATATTTTTCTTATTTTCTAAAAATTAATGGTAGAAAATCAATACGTCACCCCGTTTATGTAACAAAATGATATCAGTGTCCGCAATCCGAAGCGTCAAGTCACTATTGGAAGCAAAGCCGTATATATATACGGTTCCACATGCGGGGAATTCAAACCTACCACACCCAATTCGACGGGGAATTGTTCTACGCGCCCCAGGACTATGGCAAGCCGTTTTATCATTTCTACCTTTATTCTACATATGTCAAATTAGTTTTGCTTTTGTTTTACTCATGTACAACTCTTTTTCACATATGTGAAATTCTTTTTTACTTATGTTGAAAATATTTTCACTTACGCGAAAAACAATTTCACAGATGTAAAGAGACGAATTCTTTTCAACATATGTAAATTGTTTTTTCAACATATGTTAAATTCTTTTTTACATATGTACAAAAGAATTCCATTGATCAAAAAACTGATAAATGATATCTCCCCATAGCATGGGAGCTTATCCAACCTTCGTTTGTGCTCCTGTCGTCTCGTGTATTTCAAGACGAATGCATATACGATAGGAATATATTCCACATGCTTTGCAAGTTTAGCCTCAGCAGGGCACATTCCTAAGTTGATCAGCAAATGGTCCCCCTGCACTGGCCTGCAGCGAGATTACAACAACAACCAAGCAAAGCGCAGAGAATGACCTATGTTATATATAGGTCATTGAGCGCAGACTGACAAAAGTCGAACACTCGCATATATTTACAGCCAACAACGGCTGAAACACAAAACCATACATTCTTTTATGAAAAATGCCAAATACGTTGACAAATAAAGAGTGAACATTATATCAAGCGACGGATTTATTCCTATTCGGTATTTTTATTGTAGTCTACATCATTGTATTTTCCCGACGAATCAGACGTTGTAATGCTCACTTCAGAATCGGTCACAATTGTAGCCATATAAAACAAATTTCCCATATTTATTCATCTGTAGAAAATAACAAATGCTCTGCGAAACGCAGAAGTTCGATGTGCTTCTGATCAGATCGTACTTTTTGAGCAAATTTATTGCCGCTAAATACAAGCTGTGAGGGAGAAGTCTGTAATTGAGGTCTTCACATATGTGGAAAAGAATTCAACATATGTAAAAATAAAGTTAGAAGTGATAAAACGGCTTGCCATACGGGACATGCCAGCACTCTCTGCCCCGGCGACATGTTAAACTCACTCTACCACCCGAGCCCTCTTCCAGAGACGACATATTTGCCATTGAGCCACGTTATGACAGTTGCCCTAAAAGCTTAATCATGTCACCAACCTGGGCACCACCATATCTCATTACCAGCATCTCTGACAAAATAAGAATCCAATAACACATATGACGGCGTGCCAGCCGAATGGGTGCAGGAAACCACCCTGGACCCTGGACCGGGCCTGCAGCTAGAGAATGTTTCATGTTGCCCTGATGTTCTCGGACCTAAGGAGTAACACGAAACCAATCTGTTGATATTTTTGTTTTGGGTTCTGTGAATGCCCTGTCTTGTCTATGTTTGTAGCCGGTGGCGGCGAGGGTAATTTTCTACTCCCATTTGTCTGACAAGCCGTAAGTCATATGAGTGAAACAACCTTAAGTTCGCTGTAAACCGTAGATAAAACTAGGTTATAACATGGGCATCCATTCTTATGTCGCCTGATATCTTGACGTGTGTGTTGGTGTATATAGGTACTGAAGATGTAAACCAAATTAACTGATTGAACTATCAATTTGACACTGTTACTCACCGTATGAAGAAAAAATAAACTGTTTATTCACGAACTTCAGACGTTTATAATAATTTGGCAGTTTGATTTTTTTGTTTGCTCGTTTGTTTGGGATTTAACGCAGTTCGATATGTCCCTCTTTTAGTGTTAAACGGGATATACTTGACCAAATGCTTAATAGTCATATTAACATTTCAGTATAAATGTCAACATTCCATTTATACGAAAAACAAATGAAAATGTCATGCATTTATTCTTTTAAGTCAATACCCACTATAATTAGTGAACTAAATTACAGTTTGAAAGAACCACATGTTACCTATACATAGATTAAACAATTTACATTGGATCAGGTTCAAACCAAATACAAAAATTAATCGATAATTATTTCTGTCGAAATCATATATAAATGAACTCTAATCTGGTGATTTTTATCTCTGATTTTGCCACTGCTGAGAAGGAGTCTCCACATATCTATATTAACCATGGTGAGTTATATTTATATATATTCCTTTTATCTATATACTAATTATAAAATAGTGTAAATCAAGGACTCAAATAAGCTGGTTTGGAAGTTTAGATTTGTCAGCAAACAAAGGCAAGACAGGATACTCACAAGACACAACACAAAGATATCACAGTCACGTCAGTTTTATTGTTGCTCTGGAACCACAAGAGCACCAGGGCAATAGGAAACTCTCTCTTTCCGCCCGCCGTTTTGAGACACATGGCATTGCAGATTTCTTTCTGTTGCCGATAATGGGTTCTCGCAGAACTCCATCAAACAACCAAAAGTGTTTCCATTCTTCTTGTAACCTAAAATCAAATTCCCATTGAACAGTAATGTCATATTCTTTATGGTGTTATTTTTGACAACCTTATTGTTGATTTAAGATCCTCCAAACGCGTACAAGAATATAAAGAGTTAGAATTAGGGTTATACGTTAATTATCCCCAAACTTTTAAACACAGCCTTAAAATTACAAAAAATTAAAACGTGGGTCAATGAATATAAACAAAACGTTTATTTAGGAATTATTCACTTTGATACTAACAAGAACCACATCGCTCTGTTGTTGTACGCCATCATTTTAATCCTGCTATAATCATACAGACCACACAATTTAGGGTAACCTGCCGAATATTACATCGTAAAATGGTCCTGCGGTATGGCGAAGCCGTCGATACGACAGGGAAGGTTTTAATTAGTTTAGCTACACAGAAGAAAAGCTATATTATCGATCGGAATATCGGCAATGATAAAAGGATTGCCGTATTTAAATAAATTGGATTGAACAGAAAAGAGAAAAAGAAATTTCCGTGATTCAAACTTCCATTAATTGGGTTGCTGCATATAAACATCTTTTTAGCTTTGTGCAACGGGAACTGTTTTGCTCGTCAGTTTAGGTGAACAACGTGACAGATGTTTCTATAAAACGCTCCTTTCTTTTTACAGATCGCTTTAAAAAGGGTTTTTTATGGTAAACCATTTTGTCCCTACCTTTATTCAACATATGTTGAATCATTTTTCACATAAGCGAAACTCTCTTTTCCATGTATGTAAAATAATACCCATCATATATCATTTAATACTAAAGATGTGAAAGTCAATTTCAGATATGTAAAAAAATAATTCACATATGTAACAAATAATTCCACATATGTGAAAAAGAATGAAACAAATGCAGAATAAACTTCTATTTAACGTATGTGGAAATCTGTTTAACTTGTAAAACAAGACGATTTAAACTCTTTTGTACATATATGAGATGAACGCATGAAGGCCAAACTTCAAAATTGGTTTTGTAACTTTAAAAAAAACTTACAGTACAAATCTAGAATTTGATAAAACGAGTATAATTAAAATCTTATTGGATTAACAATCGCTAAGTTTTATTAATATTATGATATCGGGACGTCATATTTGGGATGAATCTTTTCGAAGGTTGGCATGGTTTACAGAATAATATCTTTGAAGGTAAATATCGACTGGAGACAAAACATTGATGGATTCTGGTTTCTCTATAGACGTTTCTACAAAGGTGTACGGGATGTTTAAACACCATGAAGCTCGTACTTGCTCATAAAATTCTGAACATTAAAACATTAAAGGCCTATACTATATGACGGGGAGGACCGTTCGTCAATAGATTTATGTGGAATTCTACATATACAGAATAAAGTTTCTTTAACATATCTGAAATTTTGTTTCACGTATGGGAACTGCATATTTTATTTTACATATGTGAAATTGATTTGCACAGAAAATTTGTTCCGAAAACTGGAATGTGTTGATTTCAACATTGTATTTTTCCTCCACAGAACGCCAAAGTGATGTTTATCGTTGTCGTGGCTATGCTGCTGATAGCTGGTCCCTCTGTGGTTGAGGCTGGGTGTAAGGGCAAGTGTAGGAACCAGAGAGATGATTGTAAGGCCGCATGCGAGTACCTTACACTGATTAGTGCCAAAGACGAATGTTTAGCTGTCTGTTCTGCTTATTACTCAACATGTAAATTCGGATGCCTTTTTGGCTAACAACCCAAGTGGTACTGATGTGTCGTCGTAGATATCATCACGACCTCCAGCTTTCTGTCTTCACGACAACGATTTCAGTAGACCTTTTCGAACTTCGCTGATCATTTTATTGTTCACGGACATATCCACCATGTAAACGGAAATAAAGTGTCGCATCAATTCCAAACACGGCTTTTGTCTTTGTTAACATCTATAATCATTTATCATATACCCATGAGAGTCACCACACAGATACAGAGGCATCGTATATTTATCCGTATCAGATGGTTCATATACGTGCGGTCTGAAAAGGGACGGCTTTCAATGTTTACATTCTATATGACAGCGCCCCCTATATATACTAGATCCTTAATTATAATTTGAAAGAACCACATGTTACTTATACATAGGTCAAACAATTTACATTTCGTCAAGTGAAAAGAAAATCTAAAAACTGAATGGATAATTATTGCTGTCGAAATCATATATAAATGGGTTTTAATCTGGTAATTTTTATATCTGATTTTGCCACTGCTTAGACTAGAGTCTGCACAACTCCAGATTTTACCATGGTGAGTTATTATATTTTTACCTATATATTAATTATCAAATAATACATATCAAGGTATCTGCTTTAGAAACAGTATGCCAGTTGAGCTGGCTTGGAAGAATTCTTTTCTTTGTTTGTCAGCAAACAAAGACAAGAGAAGATAATCACCAGACACAACACAAATACATTACCGTTAAACCAGTTTATTGTTGCTCCTTAGTCCCGAGAGCACCAGGGCAATAGGACACTCCATCTAGCCGCCCGCTGTTTGGAGACAATGCTGTTCTTTCTGTTGTCGAGAATGGGTTTACGCAGAACTCCATCAAACAAACCAACATTGTTTACTTTCATCTTGTTACCTAAAATCAAATTCCCAATAAACAATAATGTCCTATTCGTTATGTTGACATTTTTGGTATGGGGTTATTTTGGGGAACCTTATTGTAAATATTGTACAGAAATTCAGAATTAAAATCCTACAAACGTGTACAGGAATTAAAAATGTCAGAACGAGACTTATTCTCTTACCTTTAATTATCACATTGCTTTTAAACGCAGCCTTAAAATTACAAAAATAAAAAACGTGGGTAAAATAAATATGAACAAAATGTTTGCTTAAGAATTATTCAAATTGTTAGTAACAAGAACCACATTGCTCTGTTGTACGACATCATTCTAGTCCCGGCGTATTTATATAGATGTAATTTGCCGGATGACGAACACACAATATACGGTAATCTGCGGAATATTACTACATAAAATAGTCCTTCTGTATGGCCAAGCCGTGGATATACGACAGGGAAGGTGTCAGTTAGAGCTATTAGAATTTTATTATTGATTGGAATATCGGCAATGATTGAGAGATTACATTATTTAACTGATTGACCGGAACATAGAAGAGAAAAGACCTGCTGTTGATTTATTCTATCAAAGTATAAACCTGTAAATGACGCCATTAATTTTTTTAGTGATTGAAAATCCCGTGATTCAAACTTCCATAAATTGGGATGTCGAAGAGGAACATTTTTTTAAATTTTGAAAACCGGGAATTATGACTTTAGTCAGCAACACACCGTCATATATTTGTTTTAACTTAAGTCAACAACACGGGATAGATTTTTGTTTTGTCTTTAGTCAACAACACAATGTGATAGATGTTGGTTTTGTCTTCAGTCAACAACGCAACGTGATGGATGTTTGTTTTGTCTTTAGTCAACAGCACAACGTGATAGATGTTCCTATAAAACTTAACTTGCTTTAAAAGAGGCATTAATGGCAAGCCGTTTTATCAATTCTACCTTTATTCTACACATGTGGAGTTTTTTTTAAACATATGTCGAACTATTTTTCACATCAGTTAAATTCTGTTACACATATGTAAAATAATAACCATATGAAATTCTATTCAAAATATGTCAAAATCAATTTAAGATATGTAAAAAGAGAATTTCATAGATGTTAAAAAGTGCGTTTGTTTGTTTGATTGGGTATTTCACTTATATGTCCACTTCACATTGCTCCTAGCGTAATTAAGGTGGCAAACCGAGAGGAAACCTCGTAAAAACCACTCCCTCGATTGCCGGAGCCACATGTGATTCACTCATATACCTGACGGTCGATCGACAGACGGACTCGATCCCGTTAACAGTTAATCGAAGAAGGATTAGTAATCGCACTCGCTATCACTTAGCCACGGCCGCGGTTAGAGATGTCAAAAAGAATTCCACATATGTGAAAATGAATAAAACATCTGCAAAATAAACGTCTATTAAACGTATGATGATAGATTTTTAACTTACAGAAAGAAAAGAAGACGATTAGAACTTTTTTGTAGATATGTGAAAGGAATGCATGAAGGCCAACAACTGCAAAATTAGTTTTGTAACTTAAAATTTAAAGCATAAATCAAGCATTTTTTTAAACTGTTATAGTTTGAAACCTATCTGGTCAACAATCGCTAAGTTTTGTCAACACTAAAATATCGGAATTCCGAATTCTCTGCAGGCGGTTCTCCAAGGGTTGTTAAAACATCCTGAAGCTCGTACGAACATGGCTCTAAAACCTGCACAAAAACGTCAGAGGCCTATACTATATGACGGGGAGGACCGTTCGTCAATAGATTTTATATGTGTAGCTCTTTTCTACATATACGAAATAAAAGTTTCTTAAACATATCTGAAAGTTCTATCGCATATGTGAAAAACACATTTTA
>JAQQZZ010045192.1:0-10264 GCA_030265115.1 Mopalia vespertina | reverse complement strand
TAAGGTTGTGACTAGCTACAGTTGGGAGATCAAATTTAAGATGTGGAGACAGGTAATATGCAGTGAAGGTTTAAACTTATTTTATTTGGCTTTACCTGTCTACAGGTAAGTATTAAAGGTTGTAATGAGTGGAGATCATTGAGCTATGACCGTTACGCAGCTATAACTTACAAGTATATATAACCCATAGCGTGCGGCCGCCGCACCGTAATACACAGAAAGGAGGTAGAGCATATAGGTTTTAGCGTGCGGCAGTATGGGTGGTCCGCCTGACAGAACAGGTCTTAACCCAGTACTGTCCTGAATAGCAGGCTTTATTTACCTGCCTTAAGCTCGTCAGTTCTACCTGAGCCTCTATACACTGTAAGGGGGTTGGATGGACTCCTGTATTAGTCAGTATACCGGTGCTTGGTCAACCTATAGCTAGTATTCTGAATATATTACTCCAATAAGAGCAATCCAGTTTGTCACTCTTTTTGTCTGGCTAAGTTGTACTTTAGGATTGTTCACCAGAAATCCTTAAGAGTTACCAAAAGTTTGAATTCACGGAGAAAATACCAAGATCTGCATAATCTCAAGTTTAAACACAATTATAACACAAACAAGAAATATAGTGAGAGCCGTAAACCACAGACCTAAGCCTATTCCAATATTCAAAACCTCAATTGTATGTAAAGAAACACAGCCAGGTGTAACAAACCCACAGGTAACAAAGATGATCTCCAACTAAATTAGAATACGAGCAAATCTCAATATTGACAGAAATATTATAAAAAGATAAAGTCAATATGAGTGTACTGATCGAATTACTGTTTACCACAAAATATTCTCATTCAACTTTCAAATGAGGATGAACTAGTTACAAGGAGGGATCACAGATGTATTGAAGTTTTAACGCTCAAGAAAAACTCAATAAACTATACAACACAAAAATAAGTTTATACTTTTAATAAAATAATGTTTGTTGGGGGAGCAAGGGCTTAGGCACCCATCCAAATGGACACCCTGAATTGAACTATTGTGTCATTTGGACACCCTGTTTTAAGAAACTTTAACATGCAGGAGAAAGGGAAACTGTTAAAATTTGACACCTAGTTACTTTAAAAGTGAAGCAAAATGACAATTTTGGACACCATAGTTTTGATTTCTGTCTGAGCCCCTGTGGGGGAGGTGGGCTGGCTTTACACTGATGATGGTTTGATCATTAAATCAAATCACTCAACATGAATTAATTATCTATCTTCAGAGTTCAGGCCTTCTGATGTCCGGTGATTGATCTGTGGTCAAACACTTATATTATTTTACCTTAAAAAGCACAATGGCTTCCAGTTTAAAGTCAGATAGTACCCAACCACAAAAATAAATATTTTGTCAACTGGCAGTGTGAACCTCAAATGTAGCTAATAGAGAAAGAAAAGCTCAGGAGATGTTACATCTAACTCAAGTAACCCAAACTAAGACAAGTAGAGTGGGTTTTAACACCTGCGGATCAGATACTCAACAGTTAATCATAGATAAACCTTAATCAGGACACTGAGCTAGCAGAACTTATGATGATAATAAACAAATCATTGATTTTCATCAATAGAATGGGAGGCAAATTTTAATGGAAGGTCTTATATGGAATTGTATTATTGGGCGGCAATAAGCGGTCATTATCAGGTACTGTTACCTGTTTCACCCAAATAAGCGGTCGTTATAAGGTACCCTTACCTGTTTCACCCCAATAAGCGGTCGTTATAAGGTACCGTTACCTGTTTCACCCCAAAATGAAGCTATTAACCCCTGAACTACATTTTACATGTAAATCAAGTTTTAATGAGAAAAACATAAACAGTGAACCTGTATTTATAAGCTGTAGAATCATAACTTTTTAAAAAAGGTGTTCTCAGTGAGTCGTTATTTTGTAACAACCAACAATGGTTGTTTAATTCATCCGGTGGACTATTCTTCCCATATCGTTTGTGACAATAATGTAAAATGTTTTAAAATATATTTTCCTAAAAAACAGAACAAATAATAGTTTGTTGGTTTATTAAGGTACACAATTTGTTTTTTTGTGGGCATTCACTGGAATATTTATTGATTGTTTGTTTGATTGAGGTTTAACACTGTTCTTCAGGTTATTTCACTCACACGATGGGTGTGCCAGCCCTGCCATGTTAAAGTTTCTTAAAACAGGCTGTCCAAATGAGGCAATTGTTCACTTCAGCGTGTCCATTTGGAGGGGTGTCTGCCTAAGCCCTTGATTATGCCCAAACAATATTTGTAAACTATCCATAACCAGGGAAAAATTGGAGCAGCTGTCTACATTCTATCTATTCACGCTAGTTAGCTTTAAATTACAAAGGTGATGTTGTAGGATCGTGAAAACGTTATTCTAAAATTTGGTAATTGCATAGAGCCATTTTTGTGCATCAATTTCTCTCGTAAAGGTCGGTCTGAGATCCTTACAGACAGTAAGGGTTGTCATTTCTCACGTAAAGGTCGGCCTGAGATCTTGACAGACAGTGGGGGTTGTCATTTCTCATGTAAAGGTCGGCCTGAGATCCTTACAGATAGTGAGGGTTGTCATTTCTCACGTAAAGGTCGGCCTGAGATCCTTACAGACAGTGAGGGTTGTCTAAACCTTCCAGGTCATAACTGATAACACTTTAACAGGGGCTATAACTAACACTCATGGCTCTTAATTCGCTTTATATTCCTATCAACAATATTTTAATTATTCTTATATTTTCCTTCCCAAATTTTGGTTTGTAGTGTAAAATTATGTGAAGCTTCAATACTTCACACAAATGTTCACAGAATAATATACATCAGTTGACTTAAAAGGGGTAAAAAGAACAAAATAACAAATACCAGGTCAAGTGAGCTGGCCCAAAAACCAGGAGAGAAAAGAGAGCAACACGCTCTATTGTTCAGAGGGGGTGGGGGGAGTATTTTGATAGAAAAGACCCTCAGAATTTATAGGGTAGGGAATATAAAAGGTTTGTAGGGTGGTTATTGTATGACGACACTTATACATCTCTATTAGCTCAAAGCCTTCACCTTGCCGCCTTTGATAGTGTCACCAGAACAAACCATTACGTGTTTCAAGTCATCCTTCATCACCATACACTTCACACAAGATGGTGATTAAAGCGAAACTAGAATTTAATCCTTATTTATCTATTTATTTGATGTCTGTTTGGATTTTCTCTTTTGTCATGTTGTATCCCAGGATTGTTTGAGTTTTTAAGTCTCATAGAGTTTATGTGGTTAAACAAACCCTAGAGATACTAGCAATGCCCCTTTCTTCATTTTATAAACCATTTATTTATTTATTTATTTGTATAAATGAATTAAGCCAATCAATTGAAATAAATGGACCAATTAAATCTTGTGGGAATTTAAATACATAGGACAAATTAATTTATATACAAAATGTAGGACTGGGAAAGATAATTTTCTCAATTGTTAAACAGACATATATATATTATTCCTATGTATCAAAAATAAGAAAAGTTCTATCTTCACATATTTCAAAAAGTACATGTAGCATGGAATGTATTAAAGTCAGAGTAAAGGAGTTGATGTAGTACTGTAGTAGATGTTGGTCCACTTTAAGCGGCAGGTTAAAAGCTCAGCTCTATTCATGTCTTGTCAGGTGAATAATTGTAAGAGAGCTGGCAGAGAATGAAGATACTCTATCAATTTGGACTGATCACTCTATAATACAGTCTTCAAAAGGTTTCCAGAGGACTGACAAGTCTTCAGCTGTAGACTGCGGTGAAGGCCTTTTTAAAGCTGCCCTATTCAGCTATGGTCTCTGTACAATACCCTAAGACTGACTCCATAACCTTCAGCTCATACACATTACTACATTATAAGACAGCACTTACGGCGACACACCTTTGTGAAAACCAACTCGTCCCAACTTTATCAAATACAAGCCAACAAAACACACACATAATAAAGTGACAGAGAAGAAAAGTTCTGGCCACTTGAAACTTAACAAAAAATTTTCTCACTTTTTTCAACCTGTTTTTTCCCCACAGAAAACGTTTGATATAAAAACTGATATAATGATTTACTGTCCTGTATGTACCAGTCAGTAGCTCCACTCATGAATGCAGCTAGCAATAAATGGACATAAAATACTGATGAATCAGAATTCCAATGAATAAGATTGAAGAAGATACAAATCAATAAATATGATACTGATACTGAAGACTTTGAAAAAGGACATAAATAAAGCTGTCCCAAGAGCAGAATGGGTCAATGGCATGTTATACTTAACAAAACAGTTCAACGCCACACTTAAGTCACAATTTGAACTTTTAAAGAACGAACTGTTGCTCGATTCTTATTTAAGAACAGAACAGCAATTCAACCTTAAAAACTGCTTAAGACATCACCAAAAGTGCTCAACAGTCATTTTAACAAAAATATGGGAAAACCATTTTCCTTGGCTACTATCATGTTATTCTGAAAGCAATCGTATATCTATTACTACTGGTGTGTTTTTGTACAGATCTAACTTACAACCACTGTAATAAAGTGTTATACACTTAATGGCGCAGTAGATTACACCAGTAAATCAATCACTCGATCAATCAATAGTCAGGCCAATGAAAAATGTTATGGTGCCCCCTCAGCTCATGATATGTCAACATCTTACAGTTATAAAAATGGATCTTTCAATATTTAACATTAGCAAAAAAATGAAAAAATGAAAAAATAAAAAAATAAAAAAATAAAAGTTTTGTTATTTCTAGCAGGCTGGATATTATTGGTTATATTTCCCCCCAGATATCCACACATAAAAAAGGACCAAAAAGAAAAAGGTCTCCATTTGATTAACAAATCACAGAATTTAATCTTTTCAGAAGGAATTCCCACAGAGCTCTTTGATTTGTAAGTTGATGGTATGGAGTTCTAAATGACAATATAAGATAAGCTTGTATGTTAGTAGACAGGCTGATGTTGATTATTGAGTATTAGATGGCTGGGTGGGCCGTAGCGGAGTTACAGGGGAAGTAACCCAAAGCTCATCTGTAGTATATACACTGACTGTAGGGGTACCAGAGGACGAGTAAAGATGTGAGGATTCAGAGATAACAGGCGAGCATATCTGGAATTCTGGCGTTTGATTGAATTCCCTGAAGGGAGGTATAAGGCGTATCTGGGTAGCCTGTGAATTGGGGAGAGGGGTGGGGTGCATAAAAGGGGAAAGGGTAACTGGCCGCAAGCAATAGGTGCACTTGTACAGTTGTAGATTGAATTCACACTAATAGACACAAATAAATAGGTTTCGTGATAATGTTTGCTTTTAATGTAAAATTTAATATTGAAATTTCACTTGTTCTGTTCTAGGATGAATGTTTAGGAAGCAGTATAAGGTGGGGTGTTCATTGGTCCAGGTGCCTGGGTCTGCCCCCAACATGGAGAAGGCAGGACTGAGGGGATTGGGAGGGGAGAATTGAGAAACGTGAAGTCTTATTCAGGGCTGTACACATGGCATGTTTATATTAACCAGATTCTCTGTGATGTAAGGCTTGCTTCTTACTGGACCATAGCTCCTGGAAAATGTAAACTCCTGTTGCCAGTACTGGTTGATAAAGAGCCTGACCAAATAAACACCTCAGAAGCCCTATATACCACACTGTTTATGGCTTGTTCAGTCCCTATATACAGCCTTAGAATTGGAGGTAAACAAGGGAGTATTGCAGAGAAACTACCCTTCTTTTCACTCATCTGGCTACACAGTTGTTTAGGCATCTGTTCAGTCCACAAGCGACAACAGTATATTTTCTAATTATTCAAATACAAAGAGATTTGGGGAAAAAATGGCCAAAACAGATAGCTGTATTCATTTGGAATATCATTTGTTGGCTGACATTCTGACATTTTTTTAGCAGAAGGTGGCTATGACACAAAAAAAAATTGTGAAGTATGCTTCAAAACCGGCCAATGAAGTCTTGGAATTTCACAGAAAATTTTTTGGATAGTACGAATCCACTTAACAATCAGATGGATTTATTTGAGAAATTCCTAAGCTGCCTAAACACTCTCCAAGTTCAAGCAAAATTTGTTATTTCCAAGCTGAGTTGAAACATCAAAAGTCAAATTCCATTAGTGTACAAAGTGTCTAAGTTCAACAAAGATCTACTAGTATTGGTACAATATAATTATAGTCTAAGTAGGCCATATAATAGCTGATCTGCCCCGAAGCTAGAGATGTATGCAGACACGAATTCAATACTTTATACCAGTTCTCAGTAGGCTGAGTAAGTGTGTGGTCTAAATACAGAAATAGCCAGTCATTGTTTTAGCCAAAACTCAACTGAGACCTAGACCTGGAAATCCAAGATGGTTGCTTCCACCAGATTTGTTTAGTGGTAGTTTGAGAGTAGGGGTTTCATGATGGATGAGACTCCCAGGTAGGGGGTTATAGGAGAGTCTGGTAAAACAGCTGTCAGTCCACAGGCAAACCTCCACACAGCCAGTACAAGGTGGAGGATATCACAATACGGGAGATAGGAGTTCTGGTGATTGATTAATGTTTAATACCTTGCTTAAGGCTATTTCGCTTACTTCACTAAAGTGTACTCTCAAAGAGTGACCAGCAACACAACCACAACGTGAAGTGTTCTGTTGGACAATTAACGTTCCTCAAAAGATGACAGGATATATATAACTCAATTTATACTGTCCTCGGCTATATTGAAGAAATTCACGGTAGGTTCAACAATAAAGTAAAGTTTTGCTTTGGAGACTGTAGACATAGAGATTCACTTGTGGTTACCACTAGCAGCCTCCAATTATACTCACACATTAACACCTAAAGGATTAAGGCCTAAAAAAAAAAATGCTGAGAAAAATTGTGCCAGGCAGGATTTTCATTCTTTTTTTGTAGAAGTTATACAAAACAGTAGATATTACAAAAAACTGATATACATGCTTGCGTGACCGAAAAACATTACAAAAAAACGATTTTGCTATCAAAATATGCCAAGTTGGAAAGGTCCCTTGGGAAAAAAAAATTTTTTAAATTTTTTTTTAAAAGCCAATAAAAACTTTAGACTGGGAGCTATTTCATAGGGTCGTTTGGGTAAGAGGAAACAAGACATAGGGTCGTTTGGGTGAGAGGAAACAAGACATAGGGTCATTTGGGTGAGAGGAAACAAGACATAGGGTCGTTTGGGTGAGAGAAAACAAGACATATGGTCGTTTGGGTGAGAGGAAACAAGACAAAGGGTCGTTTGGGTAAGAGGAAACAAGACATAGGGTCGTTTGAGGAAACAAGACATTTTTTTATAGGCCTTATGGAAAAAAGATTGAACAAAGGGGGATAACAAATCGTAACATAGCCAGATAATACAACATCAAAATGACCTGATTCTTTAGAATCTCAATATAAATCTACATGAAGATTTTAACACAAAGCAATCCACTTGTAATAAAAATAATTCAAATCACACACACTTATAATTTGGAAACAGCTAAGCTCCACATAGGCTACAAGCATGATTGGTTACATAAAGTAAAGGTAAGCCGATTCCCAAAGTAGAACAGGTGTTGTTCTAACAAGGGAGCCCAGCCGTCCATGGAGCTAATTGCTACTTAAGAGAGTTAGATAGGGTATGTTGTCAAGCCAAGTTTCCCCCCCAACCCACCTTATTTTACCTTCCTAAGTTACATTCCCCACATAGCTAGACCCCACAGACCTACAGCATTATGATATCTCACTCTATCTCAACCATATGGGCACAATAATGGCTAATATTTCCTTCTTAGTAGTCTATATGATTTGAAATTGTCTCGATAAAAACAGCACAATCAACTAGATGGCCAGATCATTTTTGTATTTTTTTGTTATTTGTCTCGCTACAACATAAAAAGTTTAACTTTAAATTGGGGACCCTCAGGCCAAAACACAAAATATAAGAATATTTCTAGCATTACAGTTCTATTTGTTCACTTGTTCATGTCGTTACAGTGAACATCTGTCTTTATTAATGTCCTTTTTTTAATTTTACACCCTATCATTAATTACAGATTTAAGAGATGTAATTAGGGCTACTGATCAGAGCTTACTGACCAAATTGTGATACCAACTGTTACTGATAAAATGTATTCACTTTTCTCTCTTAAATTAAAACTACTTATCAAATTTACAGTCTGTTTGCAAAATAAGTAATTAAAATATTTTACTTAATTTAAAATTCTGCAATAAAGTACTAACACTAGTAAATTGAAATCAACTGATTGCTTTATAAAAGTGCTTATTATAGCTAGTCATTCGAAATATTACAAAAGTCGTAAACATCAGCAGATAAATCGAAATTAACAAGCAAACTTTAGTTTCATTTAATAGAACATTTCTATATTTATTAAGGGTTAATGTGTTTATTTATCACAGTTATCTGAAAATATGATATTAACTTTCCCAGACATGTAGACAGTTAATTAGCATAATGATAGCGACAACCTGAGAGCAAACTTGTTAGATTCTTTGTAACGTCAATGTGTGAAGTGGACGTTAAAGATAACAAATTCGCTCGTGACTCCTTACCCATAAAGGTCTCTGGCTCATAACAGAAACCTGTTTTTATGACTTTTGAAAAATGCAAATTTGTTTTAAAATTAAAATGTTTAAGTTAACCTGGATCATCAGCACAATACACTGTTCATCTCATACAAGTAAAAATAACATCGGTATAGTTATAATCCTGAAAAATTCTAACATGATTTGTTTTCTAAGAAGCAGTTATGTATGTTTTACTATCATCATTCCTAATGCTATAATTGCTGACTAAAACCATCTGTTTTCATGGAATTTTCAATATTTATTACAACAAATATTCTTCCCGACAGTAAACCAGTTAACAAAATCTGTATTCTAAAAGTGCTCCTTACATACAAATCTGGTTTGTTAGCTAGTCTTATCAAAGGCACAAATGTTTAATAATTAAATACCTTTTTTTTCTTCTTATTACACAATTAAGGAAATGTCTCAAAGCTTTAAATTAACTAATATGAACACATGACTTTTAGAGTAGTTATTAAAACTGTCACAAATCCTGTTTTTAATTAAAGGCTTAATTAAATTTCTCAAGATGAAATTCTTTCCAATACAGTTCATATTTGTCAATAACTAACTAAGTAAACTACATTAAATTAAGATTACAATAAATGTATTGTTTTTGTTAAATATAACTTCAGCATGTGTAAACTTCTAAAAGTAATAGATCAACACTAAAAAATGGTTCATATTAAATTGTTTACTTTTTGAGGAAAAAAGAAAATCATCAGTTGTTTTTTGAGGAAATCATACAGGTGGAATTCCTTATATTTACATTTTCTGTCACAGTTGTGAGTGGCTTTTGCTCTTTTTTTCTTTTAACTTCTATCTCTATATATCAATCTAGCAGATCTGGAGGGGCATGTCTACAGAGACATACTGTACTGAAGAACCTGTGCCATGTTCAAAGCATCGAGAGTACTCCCAAGTCTTTGTGACTTGATCATTATCATACATCAACCAGAGTGGATCTGACCAGTCACACAGTAAATAGGCTAAAAAATAACACCTTCTTTCTACCCTTTATAGCATGAAGATCTCCAATTTTTTGCCACACAAAAACCCTCAAAATTGAAAAAAAAACGATACAGTTTTATGCAAGACAAATTTGATTATCCCACTTCCTTTAAGAGCTACATGTAGAGAAGACCTTTCGCCAATTCTATGGGACATTTTTCCTGGTAAAGTTTTAGGTGATACACAGCCCATGTCAACTTGGTTTTCCTTTCCCATTTACATAAACCCAGCCACTCCGGACGGAGCTTTTAATGTTAGAGGACCACACAGAAGACTGGTTCATCCCTGTCTCAATGGGCCAGTGTCTATCTGTGAAACCATCAAGTATATGATTAACATGGGAACAACTTTTGTACTCATAAACTATTTGGAGACTCCTGTTCACACTACAGTCAAATATTTCTCCTGTTGAACTTTAAACTTTTTACAAGTAGATCATCCAATTGATTTTGTTAAGACTTTAAACATCTTACATGTAGATCATCCAATTGATTTTGTTAAGACTTTAAACATCTTACAAGTAGATCATCCAATTGATTTTGTTAAGACTTTAAACATCTTACATGTAGATCATCCAATTGATTTTGTTAAGACTTTAAACATCTTACAAGTAGATCATCCAATTGATTTTGTTAAGACTTTAAACATCTTACATGTAGATCATCCAATTGATTTTGTTAA
>JAQQZZ010045181.1:0-10264 GCA_030265115.1 Mopalia vespertina | reverse complement strand
TAATAAACATATTTGGTAATTCCTACTTCGACATATTTCCCCATTAAATTAGCTTCCACGTACACACGCGTACACTCATTTTTCGCACGTATGTAAATATAAAAAATATATGCAGAAAGACAACAAGGATTAGAATTAATAGAAGTCTGTTGAGGTAGGTGGGGAAATTATCCAACTGATAGGCTTTTGGAAGCGTGGGAACACAGTTTGTAATATGATTTTGTGTTCAATGAATTTACCAGCAAATTAAGCCCAGAGAGTCCGGTAACATGCGACTTATTTAAAAAATTTAAGATAAAACCCTCTTGAAACTGAACAGTTATGATCTTATGATGTAGACTAAGGTGTAAACTCAGTGCCTATACGAAACACCGGCTAGGTCTCAACATGTATGAAGACATTCCTTTAGGTAGCAGCTCATATCACCGATACCTGAATAGTACTAATACTGGTCATTCGGTTATCGATTATTTTTAAATCATGCTGATTTAAATCACGGCGACGCAGGACTAATATTGGAGATAATGCAATCTTTCTCATCTGAGAGGACTAACAGTAGTCAAGAGCGAAAAACACGGAATGTGCCCAGCACCTCTTCACTTATTTTGTACTACAAGTATGTGAGCATACATAGACGATACTTATTTGTCATTACTTTATACTTCTGATTTCCAATTGGCGATTTTGGTCAGATGGGGAGATTCGGAGTGAGATATCTTCCTGCCGTTGAAGATATCATCTGTAGTGGGGTGGGTTGGGTTTGGGGGTAATATGTTAGCGGAGGTAACCTTCCGAAGGGTAGGGTGGAAGATATGCCTTATAAAGTATTATCAAAACGTTTGACCTCAAATGTCTCTCACAAAGACTTATTCTAGGGTACAAGAGGACGAAAACATGGTGTACATTCCATTAACATAGTCTGGTACCGGTTTAAGCACATTGCTTTGGTCTGGGAAACATACACTCACGTTCTTATCGTAATTAGACTGAACTAATTTTTGGATTTAGTAGGGCGTGCCCTTTCACTTGCTCACAACAACATTTCAAAACGTAAAGAAACCCTTCCAGGACAGTACACTCCCGATAGCGTCAGGCCTGGTTAATTCTTCTATCTTTTTTACACCAGATAACTAAAATACGACTGGCTGTTTTTTCAGACTAGGACAGATTTGTGGTTTGGTTGTTATGAAAACGCACACAGGGCACTAACATTGGTATATATATATATCTATAAGACGTGAGTATATAGGACAAGAACATTGTCACGTCACGCTTTGTGATTGTCTGAAAACAAACTCTATTAAGAAGATCATATTGCCTAAAGCTTTTCCTAATTATATCACATCAAGCGAGACAGCTGACTGACCTCCTTATGTACTCACTGGGGTAGTGCTTGTATTGGTGTACATTACATGTTGTGTTAATATCATACAAATTAAACCACAGGTGCGAAACGTACAACTATTAAATACTATTGAGCTCATTAACATCTGTAAACCGGAACTGCCGCACCAAAAAACGCGACGTCATAGCGACGATTCACACCAAACTATAAGCTATATTCTATTGGTTAATAAACTGACTACAAGTTGAAGCGACGTGAGCGCTGAATTTGAACAGTTACGTGATTTAAGTAATATTTTACATTCACAAAGTTATTTTCTGTTCCCGCAACACTTGCCTTCTCCGAGATCGAGAGCAAACTCAGATGTAAATACCAGCACAGTGGGAACAAATTTGTAGTTTTATTGAATGTACTCATCACAAATCGTCCTCTTGATCTCTTTTGGCGCGTATGCCTATATGTAAATTTTGGGAAAACTATTGAAAGTATCATTACGGCTCAAACCACACTCCCTCACAGCTCTTTCATTTATCAATGGTGTTAGATTTATAACACCATAAGATAAGGAACACTTAAGCTTTCTGATTTTGTGTGTTAATATTACAATATAAAGTATATTGTAATACCAATTTAAAACAGAGATTAAGAACAATGATAAAGCAGTTTTTAAGCTGAACCGAGCTAGACACAGAGCCAGAAACCTGTTAAATACAAGTGAGACAGCACCTACGGATAAAGCCTTTTTAAAGGTCCACCTTAGAGTTTTCTTTAAACAGAAACGCCTTTAAATTTAGCTTTCATACACATATTTCTGTATAACTTTTGTTACTTATATACACAAGCACATTTAGTAAAACATATCTTTGCATGTCAGAAATCAATAAATTTAAAAGGGAATTGTTTTATCCCTTTATTCAAAGAACAATATTCAAATTAATATTTGAGCCAATAATTGAGCTGTCGAATAAGCCTGCGCATTCACTCTTATCAATGACTGACGATTTATTACAGTTTTGTTTTTAGGGTCTTTTTCGGCTTTAAGCAGAAGCTGATTTTACTTTTTTTAAATTGATCGCCAAAAAAACTTCCAACTTTGAGGTTACAGCGTGGCATTGAAAACCGCGTGTCACAGTTTTTGTCCTGGCTTCGAAAAACAAAATGTGTTCCATGCAGAATTTATAACTCGAATACAATTAAGCTTGGACTGGCAGCAATTCTATACCGACTTATTTAAACGAATGATCTTTCAGCACAATACCATTGTATATAACATGTTTCAGTCGGTTTTATAGCCACTTTTTGAGGAGAAGAAGTCCCATATAAAATCTACGTTATTAAAAATAAAATTAAAAAAAAAAACCCCAAAGATATACATGTATTAGAGTCGATTTCTTTTCATCGTCAAATTATTTTTGTAGACATGGATACAGGGGTCTTATAGAAGACTTTAACGCTGAGAGATAAAACCGGCATCGTAACAAGCATACTGGCCAATATTGAGACAGATGATTCCTGTTCAAATACATGTTTTGGGTGTTTTAAGAAAATAATATTAGATCTAAACAATATTGCATTACTAAATATATTTTTTGGTTGTTATATTTTTATTTTAGTTAAGATGTTGGGGAAATGCCTGCTGTTATTGGCAGTGTTATATGGCGTCACAGCACAAAAGTGAGTATTTCCTCTATTCCAACATCTGATATTGAACTTCATGTGCACTCCCACTGAAATCACATTCATTTAATGACATTATATATCTGTGTCATATGACAGAAGGTATAGCTTACTTACTTTAGGTTAAGTACTTTGTATTCTGGAATAACGCCTATGAATTAAAAATTATGGCAATACATTTTAAATCCAACTGTATCAAACGCTTAAAAAAAAGAACCATAAATAACATTTTCAAAACAAGTCCCAGATGTACGAATGTGGCGTTGTTTATTTGTCGTTCCTTTTGTGTGCAATTTGTATCAAGTGAGATTTCCATCTATATTTCTGTGGGTCATAATGATTATACTTTTTTAACGACAAATGAACTAATTTCCCTTGCAGGACATACATGATAACTCTACCTACTGTAATCCGTCCCGGGCTTGACATGCAGATTCTGGTTAACATTTTGGAGGCTAATAGTCCGGTGACTGTCACCGTTTCTGTGTGGAAGAGTCGAGGCCCTCTGCCTCCTCCACCCGTCGATATTCGCCCCTTCCCGGTCCTAGCCGTCCAAGACATCCAGGCAGAGGTAGCACCAGTGAAGGCAGAGCCTGTCCTTACTCCTATAGAGGAGAAACTGTTAGAGGCACAAGCAGTAATCAATAAAGGCCAACCGAGGACGATATCATTGAAAGTAAGCTATATGTGGTCATATAAACTATACCTGAACATAGAATGCATTGTGACACAAGTTATACAGTACAAAAACATACCTTTATATCCTGCAGAATGCATTGTGACACAAGTTACACTGTACAAAAATAGAACATATACATCCGGCAGAATGCATCGTGACAAAAGTTACACTGTACAAAAATAGATTTTTTATATATCGGGCAGAATGCATCGTGACACAAGTTACACTGTACAGAAACAGAACATATATATTCGGCAGAATGTATCGTGACACAAATTACACTGTACAAAAACAGATTTTTTTATATATCCGGCAGAATGCATCGTGACACAAGTTACACTATACAAAAACAGAACATATATATCCGACAGAATGCCTCGTGACACAAGTTACACTGTGCAAAAACAGAACATATATATCCGGCAGAATGATCATGACACAAGTCACACTGTACAGAAACAGAACATATATATCCGGCAGAATGCATCGTGACACAAGTTACACTGTACAGAAACAGAACATATATATCCGGCAGAATGTATCGTCACACAAGTTACACTGTACAAAAACAGATTTTTTTTATATATCCGGCAGAATGTATCGTGACACAAGTTACACTGTACAAAAACAGATTTTTTATATATCCGGCAGAATTTAGTCAGATCTACTTCATACATTACAAAACTTGAAAATACATAATAGACTGTTACCCTGTAAAACCCAGAGATCGATTTCACTCAGCAATCGCTGGTTTCAAAGTTTGTAAAGTCCAACACAGTCATTTGAGTATCAGTAAATCAATAAATAAAATCTTAGCCGACCGTATTTGTTGAGTGGAAACTGTGGTGGAATATGTTTCTCTGAAACATGAAATTTAAGTAGATTTCGATGTGTTTTACGTCGCACTGAAAGATGTTTTATTTTTGGTTGATGAGCAAGGAAACCAGACACGAAGTACCGTGCGAACTCCGATGACTTCATAAACAGTCCTCACAAAAACATCATTGATATTCTGTGTGATCTTCCGTGAATCGCAGTTTAATATATTTTCTCCTCTACAGCTGCCGGACGCTCTACCCAACACAAACTACTTCGTGATCGTCCAAGGCTCTGGTGGTTTGAACTTTAAAAATAGACAGAACCTGAGGTTTCAACAGAAAAGTTTGGCCGTCTTCATCCAAACTGACAAGGGCATTTATAAACCAGGACAAACAGGTCAGTCTCTCTCGATGAATAACTTAGTTTATATCATTACCATAGCAACGGAATGAAGTTATTAAATAATGAAATCTTCTGTAACTTTTACCATTTAACTGTTCAATTAGTTTGCTTTGTTTATAAAGTGATCATTAAGAGGTTTTTGTGTTATTTGGGTATATCAAGTTGTGAGTTTCAACAGAATCTTGTTAAAAGAAATTTGAATAGAAGTCGTCTAGCATGAATTCCTGGCGATTCGGTGCCTGGCTCTGAACGCTGTTGATTCATACAAGAATAATAACAGTTCAGTTGGAGAAACTATAAGAATAAAAATGAGGGACGAAATGCTCTGCAGTTTAACTCTCTGTTTTTAATTGGTCAACTTTGGAGCATTTTTACAAAATGGTTAAATATTAAACGTGATGAAAAGTATATTTGGAAAAAATCTGGACAGTTATCAGCTAATTTAATAGAGCTTTGTATACTTTTAATGTAATAGTTAATTGTGCTTATGTGGACACTCGACAGATGCCGCATGTTTAGCCATTCGTTCAGCGTTATCCAATGACATTTAGTGGTCACGATACCAAACGTGTGTTAAAATATCTACGTTTTGTATATCCGATGAATTCGTTTGTCATTTCATAATCTTCTACCGGTGCTAATGTTAATTTCTTTTATTTGCAGTTATGTTCAGAGCGTTTGCAGTCTACCCCGATTTAAAACCATACCTGGGAACATTTGACATCAGTGTCTATGTAGGTGTTATGTCACCTTAGTATATCAAAATATTTATTTTTAAAAATCAGATGTGATATTTAGTGGTTTAATTTCCTTGTTTGATCGGTGTTTAAAGTCGCACTTCAGGTAACTGTATGACAAAATTGAATAACAGTATTTTTGTTTTTTTGGGATAACATATTCTAGTTCAGAAAATTGTGCAAGTATACAGACCCGTCCCTGGATCGCCAACAGCTAATGTCTGCCACCTATACCATTCAGATAATCGGCCAACTGTAAAGCCGGCCATCGGTGGAAAAGATGGAATTTTGTTTTTTTAAGATCATCCCACTTTCCTGTTAAAGTTATGACTGTTCTAAGAATCGTCATTTGTAAAGAGTATATTTAGTCTATGTTGCAATTGTAATCTGATTAAAATAAAGTCAGCATCAGCTATCCAGATCTGGTTTTATTTTCATCAATGATATGCAGGCAATACGTTTTATGATAGCTTGAGTACAATAGGAATATATTTTTGCAGTTACATGGAGAAAAAATCATATATAATATATTTTTTAAATTTGCGTTTAACAAGCAGCTTGCTTTGATTTTCAGGATGGCAATAGAAATAAAATAAAACAGCATCAAAACGTAGTAGGTGAATCGGGAGTGTTCTCCAGTGAGTTTACCCTGTCTGACCAACCGGTCATGGGTGTATGGAAAATTGAAGTCGAAGCTGCTGTAAGTTTTTTTAACAGTTTCATAGCCAATAATTCGTGTTTTATTGCATTGTCTTTATAATAAGACAATTATGTTTGCCTTGTGCAGAGCATAATACCAAGAGTTCTTGAGAAAATATATATACGTCAAGAGTGTGTTTTTATTTTATTTCAATATTCCCCAAACTATCTTGATGTTGACAGGGAATGGAGGAGACGGTCAATATAAAGGTAGAGCAGTTCGGTAAGTAACATGGGCTTTGCATTCTGAGCTAGAGTATAGTCACTTTTAAATTGATTCCGAAAGACATGAACAAAAAGTTTATTACATTATTTTCTGTCCTTGGTGTATGTTAATGAATAAAGACGTTGTCCTCAAATTAAACCGTTTCCATAACTGCCCTATTAAATTACAACAATTGTTAATATCCTTATAAAATTTTCTCTAATACTCAAACACACGGAGGTTTTAAGAAACGATTTAGGCTAAGTGTAAACCGACGCCAATGAAGTATGTAATAACATAAGGTCTAACAATTCTGGAAACTTGTATCTCTTTACCTTTATTTTTAATAAATAAAAAAAGTAATTCTATGGTATGTTTTAATATTGCAGTATTACCGAAGTTTGAGGTGACAGTTAATGTTCCTGAATATGGTTTAATCAATGACAGTTTCCTGGACGGAACTGTGGAAGCCACGTAAGTTACTCCGGAGTCCATGCAACAAAACCATTTCTGACCCAGATCTTAAATGATTGTCTTCGTTATGTGATATAGATGTAACTGTAATTATCATCTTGTGACATAGGGGATATATTGCCACAATTTAAACATAAACCACGTAAGCATACTTTCAAATATTTTGCATTTTATTAGCATAGAAATTGGTTTTCTATGTTTTTCTTTGCTTGGCTGTGTTTTAAACTGTGCTTAACGTTATTTAACTCACAAGACAATGGAAAAAAATGACACCTGCTGTTTCAGACCATGGCCAAGCCGGACTTAAATACAAAAACCAAATTGGTGCATAAGCAGAATATTGGTACTATAGTTTCAACGATCCGCTTGTGGTGAATTTCTTCGTAAAACGTAATATACATTAATTTTTCCTTTTTTTTCTCTCCCGTGCAGGTACACTTTTGGGAAAGCAGTAGAAGGCAATGCTGTTCTAAGGATCCGACACAGTTCCTTTTCCCAGTCATTTGGTAAACAGTTATGTACAGAGCCAATCATCGAAAAACAACTGACTGTAAGCCTTTCCATTTCTTCCTCCGACATATGTATAAAGATAACCCATAACAACTCAAGATTAAGATCCAGGGAATAACTTGTCTCTGAGACTTTATCTGGAAAATGAAGTGACTATAATGGGTTTTAGTTAATCGTTCTTCTGTACCATGAGAGCTGTATTTATTTTTTACAATTATACTGGAAACCATTCGATACATCAGTAAATCAGTATTGTACATTTCACTAACATCCAAAAGATAAGTTTAAGTTGTTTATCGTTCTGAAAAACGAAGCATAAATATCAGTGAGTAGGGGCCTACATATTTAATGTATTTAATTCAAACAATTAAAAAAATGTACCGGTTTTCTTTATTATCAGCTTCACATGTTTTAACTTTTAAGTGAACATAACTAAAAAAAATATCTGGACATGGAAATAAATGTGGAAACTGACACTGATTTTCAGCTGAATGGTAAGACGTCGTTTCGCATCTCTGCGTCAGAGTTAGCGTTCCTGGGAACGCTGTGTAATGGCGAACCGCGATTCCTCCCCCCTGGTGAACCGCTTCTTGGCTTCCTCCGCGGAACTGTTATTAAAATAGAAGCTGATGTGACAGAGTCGCTTACAGGAATTACTCAAAGTGGCTCTGATAAAATTGAATACAGCGAGAAGGAATTCCGCCTTCAGTGGCTAGCCTCCAATTCTAAAAACTTCAAACCGGGCTTGTGGTATGACGCCTTTGTAAGTACTAGTCGTGATTATCTTAATATATGATTATGACAGGCATATTCTCTTTATAGCCCTGTCATTTGCTGATTTGTCACTGTTGTTAATTCTTTTCATCTCCTCTAGCTAGAGCACAGTACTTTCTGTCAATTGTACCATCTACAAACTTTAACATATATTGTAAGGATATTTACTGCTTAGTGCATTTCAGGTGCAATCAATCTTAATATGTAATGATGGGGTTTTTTTGTCTCTTCTATATAAGTTGTCACTTGCAATGTTGATTAGAATATCCTGTCTTTTGTGTATTACTTCAACTCCTTTAAATGACAATTCAGTGTATGTATGAAATGACGTGTATTTCTGTGTTTCATTATACAGCTACAAGTGTCCAGATTGGACGGAACCCCAATCCCTTTGAATGGGGAAACCCTGTTCGTCACACTCAATGTGGTGGCCACATTTAATGATGGGTGTGGCGCTTTAGAGGTGTTTCCAGGATTGAGCCCTACCCCACCCCGTGAACCAACGACTTTCCCCCAGATCAAAATGGTTGTCCCCCAGAGCGGTATCGTCTTCTGGTCTAATATTGTCCCTAAAGGATCAGCATCAGTATCCCTCACTGTAAGTTGATGTGCGCCTCTGTTATGATCAAATAATGTAAGGTTTATTGTTTACACATCTTCCCGAGGCAAGGCGTGACGCTTATTTGCTGTAGACGTTAATGAGTAAACGACTTACTGATTGACTTCTTGTTTCTACAAAAGTCCAATCAAACTTTTGCCACGTTTTTGACGCGAATTGCAGCAAGGGTAAAATGTGAAAGTCTCGTCTTACGCATTTTGGCACTTAATGAGAAGATGTGTTGACACGATGTTTGTGATTAAGCTCAAACAAACCCGTGGACCGAATTCTCTTTCCATAGTAAAAACAGTCAACAGGTGAAAGATAATATGATACGGTTGAGACAGCATTTATTATACAGTTGCCTAGTTGAACTAAGAAACATGAGTATAGTGTTTAAGTAAATGTGTCATATTAACAATAACGTTTTATATCCTCGTGTTTTACAGGCTACATTCCCCGGTGCTTTTGATGCTACTTTACGTGTGGAGAAAATGGACTCGCCTAGCAACAACTTCCTCCAAGTTCTTTTACTCACTCCAAGACCAACGGTAATTAACATGTTAAATTGTGTTTATACCGTTTGTCTGCCAAGACATGGCCTCCTTAATTTAATGTCACTTCTTAGCCAGAGCTGTGGAAATATGAATGTAGAGTAACCATACATCCAGGCCTTTAAACTGGTTTGTGGACTACACCCTGTCTCAATCCACTAACTGTTACATTACTGTCTTATATTGAACACGCTACCAAACAAAATACCAAATGAGTTTTTAATTCTGACATGATGATTACTGAAATATTGATTTAAAATGTAGTTATTGTTTTTCGGGATGACACAATTTATAGTATGTCAAACTCTTCAGAGAAACAACCCATAAAGACAATCGCCTGTGTTTAACTTAACTGTCTCCGCTTTTCACTGACAGAAAGGGATTCATGGTGAATTCTATAAGCGTCACGCAGTACAAAAACGAAATTCCTAACTTACATCTCAATTTTATTTAAACATTTTTTCTTTCATATTCCAGGCAGGACAACCGGCTCAGTTTGAAATTTTGTCTACATTACCCATGGGTACACTTGTCTACCAGGTAATAGCCTTCATAATTATGACGTGATTAACAACTCGATGTATATATATGGCCATGTTAGTCAGAAAAAAAAGAAAAAAAATTAGTTACGTTAGCACTTGGAGGAAGATGCAGTTTAGTTAGCACTTGGAGGAAGATGCAGTTTAGTTAGCACTTGGAGGAAGATGCAATTTAGTTAGCACTTGGAGGAAGATGCAGTTTAGTTAGCACTTGGAGGAAGATGCAGTTTAGTTAGCACTTGGAGGAAGATG
>JAQQZZ010045170.1:0-10264 GCA_030265115.1 Mopalia vespertina | reverse complement strand
GGAGCAGTGTGAAGTGGACAATCCGTCATCATATAAGTGAAATACCCTTGAGTACGACGTTAAACCCCAAACAAACACAAACACTCCAGCCACCGTCAGGATTGCTTTCCACTGAATGGAGTTCACCAATATGCTGATTTATATAAACACCATGACCTTTACCCTTTGATGAAAGAAAGTAGGAAAATGTGGTTTGACAAGGATTTTAAACATATTTTTCAAAATGAACCATCAACGGTTCACCAGCTAGGTACTTGTCCTCTCTTCATATTGTGATTGTCCTTGTTTGTTTGTCTTTGGTGCAATTGGTGACAATGGTGGTTTCCCTTTGGTTTCATCCATTGAAGTGGCACGTCATCCTATAAGTGAAATAACTTTATCAAAATGTATTTCAAACCCCTAGTCAAACAAACATATGTACTTTAAATGTGAAAAGAGGTGTCATCAGAAACCTGCTTGGATTCTGGCCATTGATTCTAACTATGTTGACTGTTTCTGGATACAGAAATATAACGAGCCCTCTTACTACATGTACAATTGTAAGGTCAGTTTATTTGAAGAGTAGCAATGCGGTCATTTCATACTTAGCTCTATGGAGGGAGATTCACTTTCCAACAGCATTAAAACACTTCACATTTTATGGTTGTGCCAGTTTTAATTATTGTTGGAATACACCACCATCATGTAACTGAAATACCCTTAGGCATGGCATAAAACACCAATCAATCAATCATTATTATAACATACATACATGTATTTTAAAAATTAAGTTGGATAAAACTGTAAATAGTAGATGTATGCTCTGCAGCATGTTTTTCAAGGGGGCTTGAAAGGAAATATAAAACATCTACTTAAAAATATCATAATAAATATATATTTATCAGCATTCACACCTTATCTTTTATTGAATTTATAATAGGAAAAGGTTTCTGTTTTGAAAAGTAACCAGTTTTTTTGGTCAACTGATTGTCCACTTTTATTATCCAGGTGTGACTGACTAAGCCGTGTTTGCAGGTCCATGAGCATAGAATGGGTGATTGGTATCTGAATGGCAATGAATGCTGGTGAATAGATACTTATTTTGTTCAGTGGATCTGTTAAGATCGGTTATTCTCACAATATTACCGGCTGAAGTATTTCTAAGGCTTCAGGAAAGTATCCAGTAATTGACCAGACTTCTCAAGGCTCTCATAAATTGGATGTATTATTAATATATATAGCATCTCAGGAGATTGTGGTCAGATAAAGAAAATAAATGTCCTAATTATTGGTGCGACACAAACGGGGATTGTTGTGGTGTTTCATTCAAAGTGTCAGGCCATCCTTAAAATTACCTGTGTTTCTGATAACCCTACTGACCCATCAAAAATTGAAAATATTGGGTCGGTGGTTTTATTATTTATTTTTTTTACATTTTAAGAGAAATGAAATATTATGAAAGTCAAATCTTGCCCGAGCTGATATCTTTCAATGATTTTATGCAAATGGTTAATTTTTTTTTTTAAAGCAAAATTCATTTTCTTTTGCAATAAATAAGTCTTCCAACGTTAACAGAACTGAATTTAGATGAATATAGCGAATTAGCGATACCAGAAGAGTATCCAAGGACTTAAGTTATCGCCCTTGTCATATAAAGGTGATAAAGTTATCAATCTCTACCAGAGTTGTCATCACGCCGTAATTCGTGCATAATATTCTGACTTCTGCCTTTTGTGTTTTCTTTACCATGCCCGAGGACAAACTTTTCCCATATTGTGTCCTGCTTGATTTCGCTGGCATATAATGCGGGGCATAAATGACTTGACAGGGCTGACATATTGCCGAGTTGGGTGTTAAAACACCAATCAAACAAATGTGCTTATCAAGGATAAAGAAAGAAAAAAATGAGAAGAAAAAAAAATGCCTACCTACCCATGTTTTCCTGAAACACAGATATTTTTAAGGACGGCCTCACTTTACACACTCAGTGATTATACTGTGATTGTCTTATTTCTTGGTATTGTGTTTTTCTGTTAATGTCAAGGATGGTTTCATTTACCAATTGGGTTTCCATGGTGATCTCTGAGCTACATGTAAAGGGCAACATGAATGCCAATCTGTTTGTAAATCGTTGTATTGCGTCCTGTCTTTGTCTTGTCTTCATCCTGTCTTTGTCTTTGTTTGTTAGTGTTGTCCCTCGCCCATTAGGCTGGCGCGCCATCATGTGAGTGAAATAAACTTAAGTATGGCGTTAAACCCCAAACAAACAACCGATTGGGTTAAAGTACCATATTAAGTATGCTAAAACTGTTAACCCCAATCAGACAAAAAAAAAGTTCCCAAGGATTAAAAATGAAAATAAACCGTGTCTAGAATTTTCCAACTGCTCATTTTAACAAGATCAGATACTTTGAATGTTATTTATTATGAATAGAAAGTATGATTGCTACTTTCTGCGATGTCAATTAACTGAGGATGAAATCAGCGGGTGTGAACTTCTGCTGCAAAAAGTAGGTAATCACATTCAAGATGAAGTTCGTACTGGACCACTTGTTATTTTGTGTATAATATTAGGATCTTTATATTAAAAGACTCTGGAATTATCTTAACTCTATAGAAGACGGTAGTTAGTGTATATAACCCCTGGGGCCATGTGGACAATTTGAAAATACATGTATATACATGGTCAGTTATCTTTGATATCAGACACCTTCCGTCCAATCAAAGCAGGTATTAGTCATCTTACTGGGCCATATCTCCCATTTATCGCACACAGCTGTTCAGCACAGCCAATGAAATGACCCCAGGGGGGAAATTCCACTTGGACTTGCTCCTACTGACGAATTCATGCATACAGATTCAAGTGTTGTGTTTGAATAAGGTAGCTTAAAGTATTATATGTACATTAATTGCTTTTCATGAAAGTGTACTATATATATCAGATTTGCCTATCATTGCTAGATCACTGAAATACTACTGAGCATTACATTAATTCAAACTCAATATTCTGTTTCTCTTAATTTATTCTCAGTAGTTTATTGCTGATCACCTAATGTGTCTTAACTAAAGGGCTGTTTACACACACCACCCTGTACAGAAGTATTTAAGCTATTAGCACAGAAGCACATAGATGTCTAAGAAAAAAAATGATGTGACTTTATGCTAAATTAAAGCTTTTAATAACCCCAAAAATTAAAAAAAAACATTTCTACTTTGACCAAATTGCTGACCAAACAAAAAAAAACACATCTGAATTTGTCAATTTGCCAACGCCCTATTAGTCAAAATGAAGAGAGAGAGAAAACACTTTAGCATTTGCCAAATTTCTGACCCTCACTTTGTGTATTGTAGCTGCCATTTGTTACCCCAGCTTCTCATCTCTCTACATAAACAGTTTGAAGATAGTTACATTATCTCCTGCTATGAGTGTACAAAAGTCTGACTAAGAATTGTTGATATAATCTTTGTGCTGACACAATCTCAGAAATAATATAGCTTGAGATAACAAAGCTTGGGTCGTTTTGGCATCAGACTACAAACTAATCGACTATTCATTCTGTAACAAAGATGCTACAAACACAGCCTTTTCCTCTTCAGTAAACATTCAGTAAATATCAGTGACTGTTTTTAAAGAGATGGCTTAAGTCGGAGAACTTGTAGGCGGTACTTGTTGGCCGTTTTATAGTTCATCTCGTACTATTCCATTATGTGTTCACTCTGCGATAGATAGGTTCTTTTTTTTGTCTTCAGAGAATGCCTTAACTGTCTTACTCTGAAACAATTGTTATTACCAGGTGTGCTAATTGAGAACCTGGTTTTTCTCAAACCCAAGGCTTCTATAATGAGTTCGTCAAACTTTGGTTACCCATTGACACAACCAGGGTGCGCAGTGTCTTAGCTAGGTTTGGAAATCTGCCTTTCAAAAATCCTTATTCTGAGAAATTTTGCCTGTCTAAGTTTTCAATTTTCCAATCTATCCCATGTTTTCAATTCTGAATTTTAACTTGTCATTTTCACCGTTTGCCCGTCTCAAACGATAGGTGGACGGTTCTCGAGCTATGACTATGATGGTAGGGAGAGATGTCTTTGACCTGTAGTTGTATTTCAGGGAGAGGGTAGCAATCAACAGGCTTCATTAGTTACTTAAACCATTGACACAAGTGCCACCAACATATAAATGAAGTTAAATACTCAATCAAAGCAAATAAACAAAATTTATGAAACCTGATATTATTTCTTTGTGGACAGGGTAATAATTTTATGAAATTTTGAAACACATAGGTAATTGTTTGATGTGGGGGGTAAAGGAGAGCTCAATGTTGCCCTGGTGCTCTCAGTATTAAAGAGCAATACAAAGCCGCTCTCAGTATTAAAGAGCAATACAAAGCCGCTCTCAGTATTAAAGAGCAATACAAAGCCGTTTTGATTGTGCATGATGATGTCTTTGTATAACGTCTCGTGATTGACCCGTCTCATCATTGTTTGGTGCCAGATGCATTATGGGTACTTTCCTTCACCCAATGAATGGCCTGGCAGGCCCTCATATGATTGAAATAACCTTAAGTATGACATTACCTCCTATCAAACAAACTTAATTGTAAGTCTTGGCATTAAACCCAAGTCCAACAAACTCATTGTACATGTATTGCAAGGCTGGCTTCCTTCACCCAAGACACCCATTGTGAGCATGATGAAGGTTGGAACAAATTTTGAAATTGTCCAATGGAAGACAGGAAATGTACTCTTACCTTTTTCCGACATGTGAGTTTTTGGTTAGCTCTGTAGATTTGATTTAGTTGGGTTTAACTCTGTGCTTAAGGATATTTCACTTATATGCCGTCAGACAGTAGTGTTTTCCAACAATAATGGACATTAGCATAACCATAAAATGTGAGGTGTTTTGATACTGTTAGAAACTCACAGTTAGTCTTCCCTCAGTGCTAACTAAAGACAGCATTGTTACTTTTCAAACAAACTTCCCTAAGTCAGAGGGCCTTTAGAATTGAGACCGCTGCCATGGCTTTGTGGTAGCGTCTGAGCTTAGTAATCACTCTATCGAGTCCTTTTGTCGACCATCAGGTATATGAAGGAGTCACACGATGTGGCTCCGGCAATCATGGGGGTGGGGTTTTTTTTCATGAAATTTCCTTTCGGTTTTCCACCGTAATTAGCCAAGGAGCACTGTGTTGTGGACAATCTGTCATCATTTAAGTGAAATACCCTTGAGTACGACTGTACGATGTTACTTGCTCCAATCAAACCAACAAACTTTAGAATTGAAGCTCTTGAGTGATTTGAGAGCCTTAATGAATGAAGTATAAAGTGCAGGTTACACCTAACAACTAGGCCATTCTCCTTGAAGCTGTTATCTACGCTATCTTTATTAAGATGTTCATTAATATTCTATTCATTTTTTGTTACCTTCATTGTTTACGTTGATTGATAGGGATATTTGTTGTTTGTAAATTGTGCGTATTGTTTAACATGGTAATAAATTACCTGTATAAAACGTAGCCATTATTAAAGTATGTTAGCTCAAGGAAGGTCAACCGATGTGCCGATTGAGAGGTTAGGTAAATTGTTACCCTCATTGAATACAGTTGTATATATATAAATAATTAAATGTGGTTAGTTTTTAGCAATATAAATATAATGTTGAACACTGACAAATAACATTTTCCTGTGACCAATAATCTCATGTTTTTGAAACATATCATCAAAAACACCCATGCAACCAAACCTGTAGAAAAAAAATGTGAGATTTTTAGCCAACACAACCTTTAATCATAATTTTTGTCTAGATCTTAAAACATTAACTTTTTCTTCAAAAGTGGGGTGAGGAGGGTATGTGACCACAAAGTTCACATGTCAAAGGGCACCCACCCTGCAATTTCTCCCATATCTGGCCATTTAATAAAGCCTCAAGGCAATCACACAAGAACAAAGCTGATAGAATGTGTTTGTCCAAATAGTAAAACTTCTGTCCACAAATTTGTTTTCTTCTGATTGGTCAGATTGCTAGGGCTTGAAAATCCATACACCCCATGGGTTTTCTCATCTCACCAGATTCCATGGGTAATATATAGACAAACATGGCCACTGCCACTTCAAATTGTGTTTTAAAAAAGAATTGTCGGAATTGATTTTCTGCTTTTCAATAAATGAAGCTAAAATATCAGAAAAATCCTCTTCGTGGCCATATTTTGCAGAATCATTGACCTTTTGAGTGTGGCTGAAAGCCGCATTATCATGGAAGCGCTAGTCGTCAGGGGAGATAACTTGGAACAACAATTGTATCAAGGCAAACACATTTCTTATTCTTAAAGTGAATAAACTTCGACACAGTGTGGTTTGATGGATAAAACATTTTTATATACATTTTTCTCATGGTGTACATACTTTTATGACCGTGCTTCACGCTCATACACCCTGAGCCGTAGACGAAAGCGCGTACGAGCTTGCAGGATGGTCATAAAAGTCTACTTAACAGATTAGTAAAACATCACTGGTCATATGTATATCCACCCATTGGCTGTGGGCTGTGCATTTAAGATATATTTATTTTTTATATATTTATAAGTATTTTTGTTGTTTTGGTATAATACTTAGTTTGAACTGATTCTAGTTCAAGAAAATTTGCAGGTTGTCACCTGTCCCGGAATCAAAATCAAGATTCCCAGAGTTAGGAATCATATTCACCAGCAGTAAATAGGGGCCACTTCGATCACTCAGCCATCGGGTCTTCTTCAAAACAGAAGTTTATATATTTATGCTGTTAGTTATGGTGGAACATCAATTTTCCAACAAAAAACTGAATATATATAAACCTTGAATAACATTATGTGCAGGTAGCTGTGAACTCTTTATATTATAAGTACACATCAAACATAAATATACAAGATATCCAAGTAGCTTTAAACAAGGCATTCAAAAAACTAATCTGTTGATCAACCTTGTTTGAGGTCATTTAAGGTCAGGGGTAAATAATCAACCTTGTTTGAGGTCATTTAAGGTTAGAGGTGAATAATCAATCTCCAGTCATTGAGATGCAAGTTATGTGATAGGAATAAACTAAATTTACCTTTTTAAAAAAATAAAAGTAAAAAACAAAGTAAATAAGTAGATCATGTAAAGTTTTATCACCTGTACCAGATAGTGGATATGCTGTAACTTGTAAGAGGTGGACACTTCCAGAAATTCCCCATTCATCCGGCACAGGTGTGTTTGTTTGGATATCTCCCTATAAATCAGCCAGACACAGTCTGAAGGACTTGTATAATGTATACCTCAGATAAAACTTTAAACAGGGTCAGAAATTAAGGTATGTACAGTAAATATGGTAAAGTCTTTTGCTCAATTATAAGCTAACTGTATTTCGTGTTTGATTGCTTTGGGGTTTGGGTTTTCTTCCTAACTTTTCACACCTTTGTAAAAGTGAAGTGCCCTTGAATGTGCCCTCAGAATGAATAAAGTATATTTTCAGCAGTCATACTTTGTTTCTTTTGTTTGGTTTTTTTATTGGGTTTTTTAATGTGTACTCGGCAGTATTTGGTGACCAATTGTCCACTTCACACAATGTGATGTGCCTTTATACATGTACTTAAATGTGGTGGAAAACTGAGAAGAAACCATGTAAAAACCACCCGTGATTCAGAATCCTTCTATAGCATAGCAATGTAGAAATACAAATTTTCCGAATAATAAAGACACTACCTGTTTTACTGGTGGAGTACATCACCTCAACCAAACCTCAGGCCACAGATGGAATTAGGCTAAAAATGCCTAAACTCTTATTACCCATTGGCCCTCTGGCTAAGGGCAGTTTTTTTAAGAGTACAGTACTAATCCTGTCTTTACTTAGCACTGGAGGAAAATTAACTTTCCAACATTATGGAAATGCTTCACTTCTTGGTTGTGCTAGAGTCAATTATTGTTGGTATACACTGTCATTATATAAGTGAAATACCCTTTTGCACAGCGTAAAACACTAATGAATCAAACAATTTATTACCCATTGGGCAGACACACTATCATATGCAGGGACCCAATTAAAGTCTGACAAGAACTGTTTTAAATAGCAAGACCTGACCAAATTCAGAGCTTTAAAATAACCGATTAAATTATTTTCCTTATTTCAAACTCTGACATGCGTGAAATAAATTAATCAAAATGGAGTGTAAAACTCTAATCAAACAGAAGTTGATCTGTGGAGTTTAATGACAGAAGTGAAGCAGTAGGTTGGTCTGACCATATACAAATATCTACCTGTTCATTGAGGTCTGGTTTGGCTGCCCTACTTACGGATACCTGCTAAGTTAGAATAAATTGAACTTTAATCCTCTGTATAAAGCTGTTTTATGATCAGCTTTGTGGCTTGATACATGTAGTGTCATTTTCTACTCGAGGTTGACAGCTGACACATGTTTAAGATCCTTGGTGGTTGACGTGGAGTCTAGTTTCCAGCGCTACTGTCTCTTGTAAGGCTTTGTACCTGCTAAATGGAATGTTGTTCTCTCATACATGGTGCTTTAAACACTCGTTATTATAAAACTGAATTTAACATTCTCAGCAGCTCTCCAACTAAAGGAGGTACATTCAGAGCATGGTTATGCTCTCTGAATTAAACACTGAGGCAAGATTAATTTCCCAACAGAGTAAAAAACTTTTTATAGTTGTGAGCCCATGGGCAGTTTGAGCATTGCTGTCTTTATTTAGCACTGCAGGAAAATTAACTTTCTAACATTATGGAAAATGGAGCTGTTAGTGACGGGGAGTCATTAGCCATGTGATGGGGAGCTGTTAGTGATGGGGAGTCATTAGCCATGTGATGGGGAGCTGTTAGTGATGGGAGTCATTAGCCATGTGATGGGGAGCTGTTAGTGACGGGGAGTCATTAGCCATGTGATGTGGAGCTGTTAGCGATAGGGAGTCATTAGCCATGTGATGTGGAGCTGTTAGTGATGGGGTGCCAGAAGGTGATGGCGAGCCATTTGCTATGGAGAGCAGTACTCATTGTAACATTTTTATATTGATATTCAAGACCTTTTGGCACTCGTTGTGGCTCCGGCAATCGCAGGGGTGGTTTTTACAAGGTTTTCCCCCGTAATATGGCAAGGCCCAGTGTGAAGTGGACTATCAGTCATCATATAAGTGAAATACCCTTGAGTACGACATTAAACCCCAATCAAACAAATCAAACAAATCAAGACCTTTTGGGCCAGTTTGGCCCTGCCATGATTCATCCATAACTACTGAAACTTCAAAATACAGATTACAGGTCACAGTTCAAACCTCAAGGCGACCTGCCAGCTTTAAAAGAGAAATTTCCGTTGATGCAGGATTTTTTAATAAAGTTCCTTACTTTAATATCAAATTCCAGCAGTGCATTACTATAGTTTTTATTAAGGTGAAATACAAGAAACCTGTACACTGTTGTACAAAATTGAAACACCAATGAAATGGATTAATATATTTAATAAATCTGATGTTTTACTGTCCCTGATTTTGGTATTCACAATACCAATAGGAAAATGAAATATATATATCTCTACAATAAAAACAATATACATGTATATATATATTTCTAAAAGGTAATCCCACTGGAATACTACATGTAGTTCTGGAGGGTCATAGCTGACCAGAGACCCCACTTGGAATCCCGGTGGAGGCAAGCAAAAGTTTCCTTTTGAAGGGTGTTTAAGGAAGAATAGGAGAAAAATAGTGCCTCTTTTGTCTGCTTTGTCCATTCCCCTCTAAAAGGTTTTCACTGTGAAAAGACTGCCAGTTGTTTCTGGCTGTACAGCATGTCAGCGGAGATCTGTTATAAATCATCAAGCTTTTAGAGGTATTTTAAACAGTGGAATGTGTCTATAAGCGTTGTTAATGAAGGGTAGCCTCTAAGATTATCGCTACTTTAGGAATCAGTCGACTGAATCGCCTCCAATGATTCCCTGGTATTTCGCCTCTGTTAGACTCTATCCTACCTTGTCAGACCATATTTATTAGTGTCGTGTTTCACCTGGTGGAAAGCTGTAAAACCACCTGTGTTTGTTACTTACAGATTGACTTTGGTCAGCCCCTGTTCAGGTTTCATATTAAAGTTTAGCTAATAAACTCTATTGAAGCAGCAATGAAGTTATTCCTATCTGATTGTGCCAATCACTGGCAGGTTCTTAAAGCAAGTTATCTCCTGTGCGCACACAGGTGGGGGGAGCTTCATGTTGCCCTGGGCCCCGTGAGGGAGCGGGTGGGCCATGGCCCTGCAGAATATTCCCTCGGCTTCCTC
>JAQQZZ010045159.1:0-10265 GCA_030265115.1 Mopalia vespertina | reverse complement strand
AAACGCCATACTGTAAATCACCTCAACTTTCGTTTATCAACAAATTACAATGCTTATATATTTGCTAGTTGTGGCAATATTACAGCATGTAAACACACAAATTTATGTTTTCTGAGAAATCTTGATGCTTTCTAACTGGGAAATCCATTGTTGGACTCTCGGACACAATTTCCAAGCCTTTGAGATAGCTTTCAAAGTAGCAATCTTATGGACAAATTTTGGGGTGCTTTAGGTACCTATGTGTCCCCCTACAAATGACTCTGGAGTCCTATAAATCGACGTCATGTGAAGTTATATTTGCAAGTCGCAACTCTAATCTGACAAATTATCATATAAATATTTGACCACTGGCCATATTCAAGTTTAAAAAAAAATCCAGAGAAGACATCTTCAAATGCTTTACATAAATACAGACAGTGTGCCTTTATATTTATTAGCTTTCATTAAATGCTTTCTTTTGATTTTGATTTTATGCAGTTTGATTCTTACAGCAATTTCACGGAAATGTTTCCGAGACAGAAACCACTGGACCAGTCCAGTGATCAAAATATTTCTCACTGGCAACAAACATTGAGAGGACAAAACTGGTATTAGTAAAGAAGCAACAAATCCGCTTTGTGTTGCCGCTTAGTTTTGAGAGCACCAGGGCAACGAAAAGCTGCCTTCCACTCGGTTTGGGGGAGGGAAGGTGGCTCTTTATCCCATGATTTATTAAATGCAGTTAAAATGCATCCTTATTTTACATTTCAAGATTGAAACCACTCATTAAGCTGGCACCCATGATTTATGCCATTAATAATTAAATGCAATTCAAATGCATCCTCATTTTACATTCAAGATTGATTTGTTTGTTTGATTGAGAGTTTAGAGCCATACTTGAGGTTATTTCACTCATATGACGGCATGCCAGCCCAATGGGTGATGGAAACCACCCTTGACGCTACTGGCAACAAACAAAGAGAACAGGACACAATAGAAAGATATCACCTACAGATCAGCTTCATGTTGCCCCTTAGCTCCAAGAACATCCAGCGAAACTGGAAGCTCCTTGGACCCTCCCAACCTCTTATTTTACATATATGTTCACATATACTTTAGTGTATAAAATTAACATTAAGTACATGTTATACAATAATTATGCATGCTGATGAAACGTTGTACATGATTACCAGACAACAAACACAAATCAAATAACCAAAACAATTTTAAACGATGAAGAAAATTATTTCTCTCTAAAAATCATTGAACAAATCAATTTCAGGCTCTTATTTAACAACCACATGATGATTTAGGGCATTACAAAAATACATTAATTCTACACATAATCCTCTATATTTGATAGACTAGTACTACTTTCCACCGTTACAATCAGACTGATTCAGTCAATAATACGCTCACTGAGCAGCGGCTATTTAAATATACGAATCCTTTGATTTTATCCTCTGACAATGTGTTTTCTGTGGAGGGCCAGATTGGTCACTGCAAAGGAAATCAATTATGTGTCCTGTCATTTGGGGCATTCCAGATTGCAGTTGCTTTAATATGTCATATCTGGGTCACTGCCATTTAACTGGCTGTCTGGAAGACAACTTTGTCAGAGAACCAATCAAAGTCTGTCTGGAAAACAACAGAACCAATCAAAGTCTGTCTGGAAAACAACTTTGTCAGAGAACTAATCAAAGTCTGCCTGAAAATTAAGACTAGAAACAGCTTTTATCAGAGACTATAAAGAAAGGATTTGTATACAGCCTCTGATTGTCTCTATGAAGATTACTATTCGACACAGCAAGTGAAGGATTTTAATTGGATGTTTAAAAGTAAACCCATTTCTAAAAATCCTCCAGAAACAGGTGTTCTTTATGAGAAACTATAATGAAGGGATTTGCAGGTGTACATAGCTGCTGATGAGTGAAAGCTTGATTGATTGGTGTTTTACGCAATGCTTAAGGGTATTAGACTCATGTGATGGCTGTGTATCCAACAAAAACGGACACCAGCTATATTGAAATGTGAGGTGTTTTGATGCTGTTGTAAAGTTAATCTTCCTCCAGTGCTAAGTAAAGACAGCATTGCTACAAACTGTCCCTCAGCCAGAGAGAGCAGACAGCACAGTGAAAAATCAAGATTTAGTCATTATCCAGTTCTGTGATTGGTCACTTAGATTGATGCTCTTTGATATATGATTGGTCTAAATGTGACAAGGCAATACAGAAGAGCCGATAAGTTTGAGTGGGATTTTTATATTACTTAGGGTTATCGTTATTCCCATCATAAAAGTATGATAACATGTATGTATAATCACCCTATGTATAAAATGGAGTGTCTTACATGTAGCTAGAATTGGAAATCTGCCTGTCATAAATCACTATTTTGAGGAATTTTGCCTGTCAAAATTTTTACACTTCCTATCTTTCTCATGTTATAATCAAGAATTCCTAGCAGTCATTTACACCATTTTTAGAAATTTGACTGTGGAGAATGGCAGGTGGATGGATCTTTAGCCAAGACTATGGAACAAATGCACTGAACATGAGCTCTGCTGATTAGTATCAGAAAGCTTATGAATGACTGATGGGTGTTTTACACTGGGTCTAGTGTATTTCACTAATAGGACGGCGAAGAATTTCAACAATAATTGACACCAGCATAACCATTAAGTGTTTTGATAAAGTTGGAAATTTAATCTTCCTTCAGGGGTGAGTAAACTAAAGACAGCATTGCTGCTCTCCAAAGAAGCTTTTAGTCACCTGATGGCCTCACCCAACTTCTCGAGACAAGGTGTGTCTTGACGTGAAACTATTCCACACCTTGTCACACTTGGGCCATATTTATAGTCAAACAAGGAGGAGTTATCCCTCACAGTTCAGCCTGTAACCATGTTGCCTTATATTACTCTGCAATAGGTCTGAACATTGAAATACATTAAAATCCCATTAAAAACAAAGTACGGAAAAATTTCATCATGCAGCTATAACAGACAAAAATACGACTCATAATTAGGGCCAGTAATCGAAAAGAATATTGTCTTTCTCTGCTGTTTACCAGGATATTTCTGCAGAGGCGATATATTGTTTGAAAAGTGGCTGATGTATTTGATTGCCTGCTTTGTTTTTTTCAATTTGCTTCGATCTTTGTCTGACCGCTGAAACAGATTAAGTGTGGCAAGGCTTATGACAGAACTTCGTAGAGACATCAGACTTGCCTGGGGAAGATGGGCCTCACCATGCCAAACCAACTTTGACATGGCGTCAAACCAACTTTAACACGGTGACACCACTAACAACAAACAAAGACAAGGCAGGACAAAGACGTCCCAAACAGATGGGCTCCATGTTGTCCCTTGGCTCTGAGGGCACCAGTGCAACAGGAAGCTCCCTCCCTACCCTCCGCTATCTTCCCTATGCAAGTCTTATGTCTCCACGGAGTTCTGTCATAAGAAAGAGGAATAGAGTTTCACGTCGGGCCTTGCCTTGCCCACGGAAGTTGGCCCTCCACCTGAGCACAGAAAGTGTTCCTAAATTTTCTTATAACCTCAACCCAGGCACACATGGAGCTCTCATGATCAAGAATCCTCTCCTAAGAATAGACATCAATTGATTGATAGATTGAATGGTATTTCATTCATTACACTAACAGAACCATGAATTTAAAGGTTTTTTGGTTTGTTGGAAATTCCAGTTTCTCCACTGCTTAGCCCTATTAAAGCCAGAGGGCTACAAGACATTACAATATAAGAGATTCAGATATCTATCTAAGACATATGTACACATCAATATGATATATTACATTTCCGTTTATAAATGCCAGGCGGCCAGGCCTGTAATATTACGTTTTATGGCAGAACCAAAAAATTGGTCCTTTCAAGTTTGTAAAATAATCTATCATTTCAAATTGTCACTGCATTGGCATAAATGTAAATTTATGAGTAAACAATGTAAAATAAAAACACAATAAGAACCTTCTTATCCACATTAACAAACTTTTTCAATAAACATGGCAAAAAAATGCAACTTTACGCAAATACCTTGGATAAATTTGGGGAACCTACAATACATTGGGCTATAAAGGAGTCCTCTTGAGAGGAGTTTGGTTAACGATGGGAAGACGCTGTTCCCAATGACACAGACCCGAGGGCTTAGGCAGAGGGGTGTCACCCACCCAAAAGGAACCCCTGAATTGAACAATTGCTTCATTTGTACACCCTGTAATTTTTTAAGAAATCTTAAACATGCTGTTAAAATTGGACACCCAGCTACCTAAAAAGTGAAGCAAAATGGCCAAATTGGATACCATACTTTTGATTTCTGGATAAGCCCCTGCACTGGTTGAACCACGAATGGTCTCCTGTCATCTCTTGAAGTCTATTCAACTCTTCAAATGCTTAAAAATATTTTAGTAAGTTTTCATTGTCCTATACATAATCGACATAGTATTAGCAAGAAGTCCCAATTTTTACAGAAACAGAGTGTCTCATTTTACTGTTCCCCTACATGTATCATTCCTTTATTAAATTTGACTGAAACCGGGTGTCTCAAATGGCTTCTTGGGTGTCTCAAAGCCACCAAGACGCCCTTCTGGCTAACACTATGATTATTGATGGGTCTTTTGATTTGTGACAATTTTTTCACTCCTGATGACAAAATTATGTGTCGTTATAATGTGCAGGTTTTTCTGTGTTTATCAACAATTCATAACTTTTTGTTGCTTGTGAAAGTATTGTGGCATCCTGAACAACACATTTATGTTTTCTGAGAAAATCTTGATGCTTCCTTACTGAAACATGTACCATCTGCCTCTCTGACTGTAAAGCCTTTAAATAGCTTCTCAGAAGTATTCATTTTATGGACGAAATTTATGGTGATTTAGGGTACATTTAAGGCTACTGGCCATTTTATTTGGGTTCAACACCATACTTATTTCGGACACTCATAGGATAGTGCCTTCTACTAGCCCAATGGGTGAAAAATACCACCCTTGATGTCACTGGCAATAAACACAGGCAGACATGACAGGACAATCACAACATGCAATAACTTGGACACTGATGCACCAGGACATCAGGAAGCTCAGCCCTAACATCCTGCAAATTTCTGCCGGAAAATCAATGTGAAATTACTAAATAATGCATTATCTGGGAGGATTCAAGAGACGTGAGTCTTGGCATGTCTCACTTGATGTTTAGTGGTCTTAAACCTTCTGTCACATCCAGGCACATCACACTTATATGGTTTCTCATTGCTGTGACAGGACCCATGCAGTTGTAAAGCCGTACTGGTCTTAAACCGCCTGGCGCACAAATTACACTTGAAAGCATGCCAGTGGATCTTGACATGTAGGTCTAACGCTGTCGTCGTCTTGAAGCTCTTATCGCACAAACTACACGGAAAAGGATGCACTGTAGAATGAACCAGCATATGCTGACTTAGCTCCCCTGTCAACTTGAATCCCTTGCCACAGACAGTACATTTGTGTGGCCGCTCAGTGCGGTGACGTATCATATGTTTTCGGAGACAGCTGGCTGTTTTGAATCCTTTATGACAAACTTGGCATTGATGTGGGCGTTCAGTGTTGTGAGTCATCATATGGTCTTTGAGACGATGGGAAGTCTTGAAACTTTTATTACAAACATCGCACTGATGTGGCCGCTCCGTGCTGTGACTGATCATATGGTCTTTAAGACGAAGATCAGTCTTGAATCTTTTATCGCACAAGCTGCAGGGGAATGGCCGTTCATCGCTGTGGCAGACCATATGGTCATTCACCCGACGCAGTGACTTGAATCTTTTATCACACAAACTACATGGGAATGGCCGTTCGGTGCTGTGACACATCATATGGTACCTCAGATTACAGGAAGTCTTGAACTCTTTATTACACACATTGCAAAGAAAAACAGGCTTATCGGAGTGGCTCAGCATGTGTCGGTTAAGAACTTCGGCGGACTTGAATTTCTTCATACAAATAGAGCAATTATAAAGTTCCTCATTGTGACTGGCCTGATGTTTTCTGAGGACATTCAAAGTTTTAAATCCTTTGTCACACTCGGTGCATTTATATGGAGCTTCACCTCCGTGACTAGTCATGTGACTTTGGAGACTAAATAAAGTCTTAAATCCTTTATCGCACATGGTGCATTGATGAGAAGGCTCAATGGTATGAGTGACCTCGTGTTTGCGGAGGTCATGTATGGACTTGTATTCTTTATTACACAAGCTGCACTGATGTGGTCGCTCCGTGCTGTGACTGAACATATGATGTCTGAGAACAGCCACGGTTTTAAACCCTTTATCGCACAAAGAGCACTGGTGTGGTCTTTCAGTACTGTGGCTGACCTTGTGATGCCTCAGGCCACATGTAGTTTTAAACCGTTTATCACAGACATCACAATGGTGAGGTCTTTCGCTGCTGTGAAGGATCACATGCTTTCTTAGATCACGTTTGGTCTTGAATCCTTTCTCACACAAGCTACACTGATGCGGTCGCTCAGTGCTGTGACAGACCATATGGTTTTTGAGACTATACAAGTTCTTAAATCCTTTATCACACACATTGCACTGATGGGTATCGGCATCTTGACTCATTAGGTGGTAGTTGAGACTATACAAGGAGTTAAACCCTTGATCACTGGGCACGTTAGACTGTTGCGGCTGCTCGATGATGTGAGTGAACATGTGCTGCTTCAGATGATTCGCAATCGCAAATTCTTTCTCACAAATATCGCACTGGTATGGCGGCTCCATTTCCATGTGGGAATCTTCACTAGACATTTGCCCGGCCAGATTTATCACCGAAGGGAATCCATCTTGGGCAATTGGATAGCTGGGAAATGCTGAATTAAAAACCGTACCTGGTAGCCCTTTTGACACCATAGTGGGTGGGAAATCAATCTCACTGACTAATCTAGGGTTACCAACACCCGACTCCAAAGGGTCAGTTCTCTGTTTCATTAAGTTTAAAGAGACACCTTTGTCAGCGTTAAAGTCGGCCTTCTGTTTTAAACTGTAGTTGTCGCAATCCAGGCCCCTGTTCTCAGTTTCCCAGTCACTTTTCTCATTACTACTGGCTCCATTCTCAGGTTTCAAATTAGTGTAATCAACATTTACATCACTGTTCTCAACATCGATGCTCTCCGTCCCCAAACCACTGTCATCAGTGTGAATCCTTACGAAATCTCTTCTCTCAGTCGTTAACTCACTGTCCATATGTGGGTCATCACCTACGTTATATTTATCAGGAAAATGTCCATGTTGCTTGTTGAAACTATGTATTTGATAATTTTTCTCAAATCCTGCATGTAACCTTTTCTTGGAAACATCTCCCTTTTGTTTACTCTTTCTTGATCCCGAAAACATCTTTTTATGGAGATTGACCTGAATTATTGAGCCTGTAGCCTCCAAGCAGCGTGAATTATCAATGTTCTCAAAACTTGATTCATCATTCTCAGAAATCTTCCCCGTAGCTTTTTGGCATTTATCTACATTTCGTGATCCCGTTTCCATGTTTTGGTGGAGATTATCAATGTTCTGTAAACGAGAGAATCCATTCTCTGGACGTTTTTCATTATCATCCATCTCGACCTTGATATTCGTATAAGTATTCTCAAAACAATGTCCATCATCAACGTTACTAAAATTTCGTTTATTTTCCTCGGCCTTCTCTTCATGAGCGTCTAAATGCTCCCCATGGTTTGTATTCTGTAAATCAGAAGCCATGTTTTGAGGCAGATTTCGAAGAGTGGGAGGTGAGTCCAATTTATCTTTAGTATCCACACATGTTGAGCCAGTTATCCACAACAGTATAATGGAGGTTGTTGTAATCACACTGTATCTCTTTTCATGGAGCCAAGCTGTTGGAACTGAAGATGCATTTCAGATGCATGCCTGTGAGGGAAGAAAAAGAAAACGTTTTTGTTAATTAAATCTACAAACATGTCAGAGTACATCATAATTTATATATATCCTGAATATTCATAAAAGTACATTTTATGATTGTCAAAACCTGAAGTAGATTTCACATCCCTGTTCTAGAAATTGACCATCACCTTGGGTTTACTCTAGCTTATCCCTGTAGAGATTTAAGGTACATTTTTGACTTATATATGATTAGGACTTACATGTAGGTGCATGATTGGCTTTTCTCGCGTTACTTGTTATGTACAGGCAGTCAGCCAATGTGTTATTTTTAACATCGCGTGATGTTTGCCTAAAATAAATTATAATAAAGCCAATAATGCACCTTAATACAGACTATAGATATACATGTAAGCCGAAAAAAAAAAAAAAAAATAGCTTCAAATTAAAAGTTAAACGTAGACTTTTAAATACTTCAGTGGTGTGAGTTTAAATGGTGGAATGCTTCGCACAACTCCGCAAAAATTTAGCAACATTTCGGACCCTGCATCTTAAGTTGAGATGTCACGGGCTGACTTGATAAAGTGATAGACCAGGGGTTCATAGACGTCCTGTTTAACTACCCTAAATGGTAGTTAAGCTAGAGAATAAACTCAATTTGAGACATCATTTTAACGCATCATTTTTAAAAAACTCAATTCAGACTCCATTTCCTATGTTTAAGTATGATAAAAATAAAGAGTTGAGTGTTAAAAAATGAAAACAATTCAATACGGAACTAAAAAAAATGAATTTTGGTCAGTAAAAAAAAATCAATATTTGGACGTCTTTGAACCCCTGTAGACCCACATACAATTTTACAGTTAATCAGTGAATTTGGTTTCAAATTTATCTCTCATGTATGTGCTTTGCCATATTTGTTTAAATGCACCCCCGTCTTTAGTCTAAATAACAGGAAACTATACTCTTAAATTTGTTCTTAAGTTATCATATTCACAACTTATACAGGACTGAATATTGTAAAATAACTCAATAATACTAAATAGCCATGTTATATTGCGCAATTTGCGGAATAATTTTTTACCACATGAGTGAAATACCTTCAAGTAATGTGCAAAACCCTAATCCAAGAAACACACCATGTGGTTTACTTTATGTTTTAGGGTAAACCTGGCATGGAGCTTCGGATTTGCTGCTGGCAGCTTAATCTCCTGGATTATGACAGAGAGGTCATTGAGGTCAGCAGTTCAGAGTATAACAGTACACATAAGTCCACAGAGAGGTCCCTGTGTTAACATCTACCCGTATATAATTCCAGGTAACACTGGCTATCCAATTCAGGTTTGAGGGGTTAATTTTCTGGTCATTCACTCAAGACATCAAGTGGTTTGTTTGTTTGATTGCAGGGGTTCATAGAAGGCCAGTTTTATTACCCTAAATGGGTACTTAAGCTGGAGAATAAACTCTATTTGAGACATCATTTTAATACATCATTTTTAAAAAAACTCAATTAGACTCCATTTCTAATGAATAAATTGGAAAAAAAAGAAAAAATTCAATATGACACTAAAAAAAGTGAATTTTTTTTTTCAGTAAAAAACTCAATATTTGGACGTCTATGGGGTTTATTGTCGCACTTTAGGTTATTTCACTGCAATCACTAGTCCAATGAGTGAAGAAAATCACCCTAGCCACCACTGGCAGCATGTACATTTACAAAAACAAGACAGTACAAAAACATATTAAGGTGCATAATGGGCTATAATTATAATCATTTATTCTAGGTAAAACATCACGTGATGTTAAAGATAACACGTTGACTCACTGCCTGTACATGACAAGTAATGCGAGAAAGTGTGTGAAAAGCCAATCGTGCACCTAACTCCAAAATACGGGACAATCACAGGATGCAATACAAAGACATCCCAAACAGAGCTGCTTTATGTTGCCCCTTGGCTCTGTGAGCACCAGGGCAACAGGAAGCATCTTCCCAACCCTTCGCTGAATGAAGAGCTTGTTTGTTTGTTTGATTGGGGTTTATTGCTGTCCTTGGCGTAATTTCATTCGTAGAAAAACACAAAAACAAAACAACTTCTTGTTGCTCCTTAGCATGGCTAGAAAAAGTAGGAAATACGGGAATGTCATTACCAGGGAAAGTACCAAGGATATATATTTTTTTAATATCATTGAAAGTCAAAAAGGAAGATGTGTTTCAAAGATGGTGCTATAAAAAATATCTCTGGTCCTTGCCTCATTACAATGGAAAACCGAGAGGAAACCTCATAAAAACCACCCCTGCCAGGGTTGTCTCTACTTTCAGAAACACCCGTATGATTGTGTCTTGACAGGCGGCTACATGCTTTAGATTTGGGTTGTTTGGGGGTGGGGTGGGGGGTGTCAACAGACTATATATAC
>JAQQZZ010045137.1:0-10265 GCA_030265115.1 Mopalia vespertina | reverse complement strand
TCTGCAGAAGTCCATAAACCAAAAGTGTGAAACGCCGTATTCAGTAGTGTAGACGGCATTGTTTCCCTCGCCCATGTTTTAAGAGATAGGGTGACGTAGAGTGTAAGTTGTGCGCAGTCAGTTCGCAGAATAGTCTGCCTAGCACAGGTTAGAATTGAATCGGTAGCTCTTGCCAATGATCGGTAACTATCGGCGACTAGTTCACTCTTGGATTCTGGGAAATTCGTTTGCACATTGTGAAAATCGTGAACGCCTCAATAGGAGGACACGGACTTGTTGGTAATTTTAGTATATGATTGCCATGAACAAACTCCCATGATTCCAAGTGTCATGATTCCTGGTCAAATCGGCTGGGCGAGCATGTGTAATATTCAATTTTAGATTTACCTCCGCTGATGGTTCACCAGTCCGCCACAAGAGGGATGACAAGTAGTTGAATAGGTCGGTTTTGGACACAATGCCGTACACGCTACTGATATGGGCGTTTCACACTTCTAGTTGATGGACTTCTGGTACTACTTAATCTGTTCGTTCATGACATTTAATTTTCGTGTCCAATTACATCTAGTCTACAAAGAAATCTTGAACATTGGGTAATATTAAAATCATCCTGATCAACAGAATAGCACTACCACTATTGGCCAATCAAAACTCTTTCTCAATACAACGCCCCTTTTTTTGCAAGCAAGCTGTCAATGTTTTTCAGCTTACTTGTTGGGCAGTAGGATGCAGCAGCAGTGTAAGTCATGTTACATCATGAGTAGCGGCGGCCACGCCCAAAATGGCAACCACATATTTCCTCACAAGACAATGCACCACATTCATATGTTGTCCCTCAAAAATTCTTGGACTTTTTACAAGAAAATTATCAGTACATAGCTTCCCAGATTAAATCGCTGAATCTTGATCACCCTATACCTTTTAATAGCTCACACTAATAGTCATCTCATTTCATTTAGACAGTAGAATTAATGGTGTGGAACAAAATGCCGATACATATAAGTATTCTAACTTCTACTATAAGAGAGAACTTTAAAAAAAATGCGCTAAGGAAATTAGCGAAAACAATGAAATATACTGGAAATATGATCCGTGCATCCTCATCACCAGGCAATGAAGCAAAGCGAAGAGAAAAAGCATTTCCTCGAACCTGGGTGTGTAATATATCCATGGATAGACTTCTTGTCGAAATAACCTCCCTTTATTTGTCTTCCAACAGAGCGCAAGAAATTGAATCCTGCGGTTGAGTTAATCTATCACTTGTTCGCTGGTTTAGAGGGAATTGATAATAAGCGCAATTTCCGCACAGAAGAACTGACGTTAGTTGTGACGTCAAAAACACGTGACTCGCTGCAACAATTGGGTAGACCTTGAGATTGGACAAAAAGCTCGCCCTTTTGACTATGCAGACTGGTTGTCATATTTCCATACAGGGTATTTAGTTCTAAATAATAATAACCTCTATAGTAGAATTGTATATTATGATCTACCTAAATGCCCCTTAATTAACAGTTAATTAGTAGTTAATTGACATCTAGCGTGATGCTAGATGTCAGTTTTTGGTGTGTCATCACCCACATCAAGTCATGCTGTTCCTAATTCAACGGGTTATTGATTGTCATGGAAAATTTAAAAAAAAAAGATTTAGGAATTCATCTTTGATGTCAACTATACACAGAATATTGCACAGTCACATTTAAATACGTATATATATTTCCCGTAATTGGTATATTTAATTTTATTAACGTATTCGGTGTTAGATCACATAATTAAATCCCAGTTACAGATCATTGTCCAGCATATTTGTGGTAGGTGTGAACGCCTTTTGCAAGCTGCTGGTATGCCAATCAACATACACGCTTACAAATAATGGTTCTTTAAGGGTTCTTTAGAAAGGATGGAACTCTCTGTATGAAACCATAACAGCAAAAGCGTTTTTTTTATATAGAAAAAATGGAACATTCTCTATGGAACAAAATGGTTCTTTGATATAATAAGAAAGGGAGAAATACTTGGAACAGTTGCTACGAGGGTTCCATATAAAACCATAAAGGGTTCCTCCAGAGCTATGTCTAAAGAACCTGCTGTTTAACGCCATACAGTCGATTGTTTTACATCGATTGTAAAATATAAATTAATGATGGTGGAAATATGTTTGGTTGTTTTAGGTGATCGCCCAAAATAATGTAAAAATATTTGTCATTTAATGGGCGTATTCAGCTGGCATGACTTGTTATTCCATCTGTAATACTTGAGCTGTGTGGTCCTATTCATCATATTTCATAGTTATTTGAACGGAGTTTGAAAGCTGTTAAAACTTAATAAAACGCCATTTGACTCTCACTATAATTCATTTCACAATTGATATCACAGAGTTTGGAATTCTGTTTTATGACTAGCAAACAGAAATAAACGAAAAAGAGGGCGAAGACTTCAACTGAGCTTTATTCTGCCCAATGTATTTGTTATATTGGTGAATAAATCAAATCAAATCAAACCCTGTGTGCTCGTTGTTTTGGTCAAGGGGAGATAACTATGGTTTCCATCTACCCAAACAGAAGCCTACACTACCACAGTAATATCGGAAATGTATTCATTGTTTGGACTGCGGAATTCGCATAATGAATATATAACTTCCTCTTTATCTAGCTTTCTTATTGATTCAAATATCACGACTGCACAAATAAAACGGACTTAATCTTGGTTAACGACAACAGAAGTAAACACTGTTAATGCAACGAATGGAACTAGATCTGCTGCATTTCAGTAGTACATTTTCTGACAGATGTAAACCCCAGCAGAGAGTTCCAGTATGTGTTCTGTTGATCTTCTATAAATTATTGTTCTTTGTTGACAATGTGTGAATCGACTATTTTGTAAAGCTATTGGTGTTTGCCGAATGGCAGCTGTCATAAAATGTTAGCTCAAACTAAGTGTTAAGGAACTATAGGCCTGGCTTCTCTTTCAGCCTATCTATCCATTAACAAGGGCGAATTTCATAGGGAATTTATCGGACACAAAATTTCCGGAGCGCGGAAGATGAGATGCCACTGACGTCATTAAAGTCACCTGACATGAGGGCACTATTATATACTATCTGATGAAGTATCTCCTTTGTGAGTTAGCGTAGCGATATTTTATTCTAGCCATTCTCGGCGGGGTTGATAACCATTTTGAAACAGATGTTTGTCGAGCTATCTTGGCTTGCTTTATTGTTCTTAGGGTTTGTCACTACTTTTAATGTTAGAAAGAAAATCAACAAAAATGTCTTTGGTATACATCCAAATATATGACCTTATGATAATAATCTACGCGGCTTTATGAATACAGCTATTCCGTCAAGCTGTTCCATCAATATTTGCGTGTTATACATACACTCCCACAACATCATTGAATTACTAATAGTTTCACTTAACTGTTTAAATGTTACTGTATCGCCGGATTGTTCTTGGTACCATGCATGTTTCTGCACATTTTATTATTCCTTGTCAAGACCGAATGTGTGCCAAATAACATTATTCCATTTCGTTACACACATATTTCTTCACACGATGTTTAATATGACGTCAAAGGTGTTATTCCATCAAGAAATACATAGTTAACAATAAAACCAAAGACCACAAGTCAATACGTTAGTGTTCTCTATGTAAGCTGTTAGTTGAGAAAGACGAATGGAACATTTAAATAACTCAGCCCTGGCTTTACACTCAGTCCTATTTACCAATTGCTTGCGGACCAGATATGTGATGGGGAATAACGCGAAAAGGATTCACAGTAAATTGCTTTTCCGCTGACTGATGGTAGAGCACTTGACGGTCCCCGTGACAAATTAGACAATGTTTTGAGGAGAAATGTCTCGCCCGGCCATCTTGTCTGACTGCCATTGTCCACAGATGTCTTGGTATTGAGCCCGATGGACTTGTTTTCATCTCAAGATTTTGCTTGACTGATAAACAGTCAGGAAATTTTGCTTTTGAATACATTGTAAGTGTTATCCGGGTTCGCGCCCTTTGTCGATCAGGCGAGCGTATTCATTGAAGGCATCTTGACATTTCCCCCACCCATGTTAGTGTTTCTTTCAGCAACACCACAGACAACAGCATACGATACGAAACCGTTCTTAACAAAGGCTTGGGTTAATGTGCTGCTCCGGTGACATTTACATTTGTTTACAAACATGAACACTGTCGATATAGGAATGTATTCGTGTAACTCTGGGGTGAATGCAGTCTGGGTCAGTAAGGTGCCCTGTGGTCAAAACGACCCTCCCTTATTGCGTCAAAATAAAACATAAATAATATCTTAAAACAATACAGCGTAAACCAATAAGCCAAAGAAAGCATAACATTAATCCAAGATGGCAGACGGACACGTGTGCTTCTGTTTCTGCTTGTAAAGTAACCGTCACCAGCCTTATCTAAACCATAATTATGTTTATCTAATGCTCTATTTGTCAGTTGGAGGATGATGAACAAGGTATGGTAAGCAGATATTGCTCCAAGTCATGTCAGTTTACCAATAACTAAGCCATACAGTGGTACACACGGTCAAGTCACGAATACCTGGTCACTGAATAACCCCACTCACGTCAGATACATCGACCAATATGCCAAAAGTGAATAACAACACACCTACAAGGAAGAACAACACCAACAGTCGGAAGCCGGTGAAAAATTCCAAACGCTGAAGTCAGTCATCTGGATAAAAGTTCAGACCAGGACATTATTTTGTCTGAGGAAGAAGAAGACACAACACCACCAACTATCTCACTGTAACTAATCTTGAAGTAGAAAAGGTGACAAAACTGGTTTCGGCAACTGAAAAGAAATTACTGTCCCAAAAAGCTGATCAAGAGGCCCAGCTTCTTCGACTTGAAATTCACGGACGCAAAAATAATCTGTTATTTTACGGAAAACCTATAAGCTAATGACTCTGGAATTACTGAGACTGTTTTAAGAAATTTTCTTATGACAGAAATGGGATTAAACGAATATAAAGTGAACAACATTCAGATTGGAAATACCCATCGACTGGGAATGCCCAGCAAACTGTCTAATAGCCAAGCCCTTCCAGGTATAATAGCTAGATTTCTTCAAGTGAGAGATAAAGATTTGATTCTACAGGCCACCCCATCTTTGAGAGGTAAAAAGATGAGCGTTCGAACAGATCTTCCTCCTGCACTACGTCTGTCGACCATCAGGTATATGAGTGAGTCACAGGATGTGGCTCCGGCAATAGCGGGGGTGGTTTTTACGAGGTTTCCTCCCGGTTTTCCACCGTAATGAGGTAAGGAACAGTGTGAAGTGGACAATCCGTCGTCATATAAGTGACACTAACACTCCATCGGCCTGTGAAAGTATTACTTGTGGTGTACCACAAGGATCAATTCTCAGACCTCTACTTTTCCTTCTTTATATTAATGACCTTTCTAAATCTAGCAGCATTTTACAACAGGTGTGAATATTCTTCGAATGATCCACGTGAAACAGTGAACACTGTCTAGTGAACTAAATAAAATATTTTCCTGGTTTTCTGCCAATCGGCTGTCTTTAAACACAACTAAAACAAAATATATGTTCATTTTTCCACATTTTAGAAGACCATTTAATTTTTTACCCAAAATATTCATTTCAGATCAGTTACTTGACCGAGTAAATAATATTAGGTTCTTGGGAATCATTTTTAACGATAGATTATCTTGGCCATCACATACTAGTTATATATCCGCAAAGTTATCTCGGAACATAGGTTCAACCATATCAAAAACTCTGTCAATAAGAAAACTCTTTTTATTTTATACCCTTATCTTTCTTATGGCAACATAATCTGGGAAAACACATATAATTCTCATCTCAAACCTCTTCAACTCCTCACGAAACGTGCAATTCGTGCAATTACCTTATCTTCTAGGCTTGAACACACAAACCTTTTATTCCGCAATCTTCAAATCCTACCTTTAACTTTAATAAATACCTATCCTACTTTGATAACTGCCCATACATTCTTTAATTACTCTGAGTAAATTCCACCAAGTTTTCAAAGTTATCTTGTAAAACAGCGCAATATTCATCAACATAATACTAGACATCAAATCATGAACTTCAATAGACCATTCTACAATAGCAACCTTTCATATCATTCATTAAACTGTGCCTGTGCTCGGGAATGGAATAAACTATCAATATCACTGCGTATGAATAACTCCAAATCTCTATTTAAATCTCAAGTTAAACAGTCCTTATCCAAAATCGTGATTGACCTCTATTTTGCAGCACATCGACTCCTTAAGACAATTAGCACAATATTAAGTATAAAAGTATTTCAATGACATTTCACCATTCACGCCGCCGTAATCGTTATTATTATATTCTTATATATGGGATAGAACAAGCTCCAGTGAGCTTTATTCCCGCCATATTTGTAATTTCATACGAATTGTATAGTACTTTGTTTTTACATCTATGGCGAAATAAAAAAAAATGAATCAATCAATAGGACTCACTCTAAACTGTGTAAAAGGCGTTTTCGAAAAAGGACCAAGAAGATACCCTTTTGCTACATCCACATGAATTAATTCTGACACTGTTTTGGGGTCGGATCTTGCGGATCGAAGGTTTTTACATTATAATGACTGTTTTGGTAAATTAATAATATCAGTGTGAAAACCATTTCGTAAGCCAGAAATTAAAGGGTTCACAGAGTTCCTATCAGGATGGTTTGTTAATTCCGATTCTAAACAATCGATGTTTATTGAAGTTGTGGCGGAACTGGGTATTGTCACTTGTTTGTCTGTTGTTTGGTGAATTTGCATGGGCAACTGGCCTGGTTTGAAGAGATTTACTTTAATGGCGTCTACAACTTACAATATATATACTCAATCGTATTTCTGTATTAATTACCATCGATATTTTATTTATATTTTTTTCCAGTGAATAAATTTTTAAAAAAAGAAAAAAAAAGTAGCATGACGTCACAGTTAACTCAACCGCATAATCCAGTCTCTTCCGGTCTGGCTGAGAATACGCTCAGCTAAAATTGCAAATACAAAATATTCCGGTGCATTGAATGGAGCGCATTTGAATTGATGGCCAATGAGATGGCTTGTTGAAACTTCGCAGAGTACGTCTTCTTATCCTTACTTATGTTTCTGTTTCTCATCGGACAATAACGCGGACAGATTTAATACGGGCTAATCCTGTGTGGGACAATGTTAATAGATGCGATTTAATGGCGTTGTCGTCATGAATATATATCAAAGTACGGCACGAAAACACGGTTAAAACCTTTAAAATGGTGGTTCATGTGCATTACAGTGCAAGTCAAAAATGGGTGAAGGAAACCACCCTCGACACTACTGGCAACAAACAAAGACAAGACGAAACAATTACAGGACAATACCAGGACGCAATACAGACACCACAAACCGATCGGCTTCCTGTTCTCCTTTAGCTCTGAGAGCACCAGGGCAATTTGAAGCTCCCTCCAACCAGCCGCGAAATTAATGAATAAGAGGGTGACCCCATCAACACGTGTTGTGGTCAAGGGGAGTTAAATATGTTTTCCATCGACCCATACAGAAGCCGACTAGAACGCCCTAATGTCAACAGTAATGAGTTTCAGAATGCGCTCTGTTCTTCTCTAAACCGTCTATTTGTCAATCTCTCGTTTTTCGGCTTAATGACAACGCCCATAAAATGGTAGCCCAAACTAAGCGTTGAGGGACTGTAGACCTCAGCCTGTCTTTTAATCTCTCTATCAAATTACAAGGACGAATTACATTGGAAATGTGTCCAGCACAAAATTTCCGGTCCGCGGAAGATGAGATGTCATTGACGCCATTGACGTGAAGGCACTATTATATGCTATCTGATGAAGTATCCCTTTTGTGGGCTAACGTAGTGACATTTTATTCTATTTTTTCCCGGCGGGTTTGATTATCATTTTGAAGAATGTACCTTTACCGAACTGGCTTGCATGGTTTGGTTTATTATTCGAGAATCAAAATGATTTTTGTTACATCTTTTAATGTTATAAAAAAAAAAAAACAATAATGACTTTTATATACATCCCAAAATGTTACTTTATCATAATTTTATACGCGGCCTCTTCCTGTTGTCCTGGTGCTCTTTGAAATAAAGGGAACAGGAAGCCGATATATTGATGATGCCTTTGTTTTGCGTCCTGTGATTGTCCTGTATTTGTCCCGTCTTGTTTTTGTTTGTTGTCAGTACGGTCGACGGTGGTTTCCTTCACTAATTGGGCTTGCAAGTCATCATGTGAGTGAAATCTCACGGCGTTAAACCCGAATCACCCAAACACACATCATGAACAGAGCAATTATGTCGAGTTGTTTAGGCATATTGGCGTGTTGTACACACACAAAGAAAACAGAATTTAATTACTCATAATCCCGCTTAAATGTTTTAATATTGGCGTATCGCTAGATTTTTCTAGGTACCAAACATGTTTCTGCAGATTTTATTATGTATTGTCAAGACCGAGTGTCCATAAACTAACATTCTATCTTCATTACTCAATTTCGTTACGCATATATTTCTTCAGACGAAGCTAATACTACGTCAACAGTTCTATTCAGTCTTGAAATCTTATTTAGTGAACAATAAAAACCACGGACCACAAGTCAATAATTGAGTGCTTTCTCTGTGAGCTGGGATTTAATAAAGACAAATGGGACATTTCAATTACTCTGGCCTGGCTAAACACTCTGTCATATTTAACAATTGTTTGCGGTCCAGATAAGCGTTGGAAATAACGCGAAAAGTATTCACGGTAAATTGCTTTCACACTGACTGCTGGTAATGCACTTGACGTTCCATGTGAAGAATTAGATAATGGTTTGAGGAGAAATGTCTCGCCTAGAACATCTTCGGATTTCCCGAATAATCAGGTCGCTGTCTGTTTTCTGAACTGTGCGTTCAAAATGCCTCTTTCAACACAGACAACAAACAAACTACCGATTTACTCAAGATGCTGAAGGGTATAAAGTACAGCGGTTAAACCACAGCACCGAAACATTCCAAGTTAATACAGGAGCAATAATATACAATTTTATTTTTTATATATTCTATCCCACATATCTTGAAGTAGCTAAAAATACAAAGGCGATTCGTGTAGACCTTTTGTTATCAAACTTAACAAGAATATTGATTTGATTTTCAACATCAAAATCTTTTATCCTTTCTTAACAAAATAATATAGAGTGTACAATGCTATTATTTTCATGAGTGACCAAAATAATATTGGCCCTTTGGTTAAGGGTAGTTGGTTTCAGGTATAGTTATACTATCTGTACTCAGCACTGGAGGAATATTAATTTTCCAACAAAGCAAACCACTTCGCATTTTATGGTTGTGTTGACGTTAAGCACAAATTAATCTCACTCACTCTACTATCTGTAAGATTGGAACCCCGACCATTTTGTCTGACTGACAATGTCCACAGAGGTCTTGACACTGGGCCCGGTGGTCTTGTTTACATCACAGGATTTTTCTTTTATAAAAAGCTGATAAACGGTCAGTGGATTTTGTTGTTGAATAAGTGTTATCCGGGTTTACACACTTGGCCGATCAGGCGAACCTATTTATTGAAGGCACCTTGACATTTCCCCAGCCATGCTAACGTTCCTTCCAGCGACGCGACAGACAGCAACAGATTATACGGAATCCTTCTTAACAAAGGATTGGGTTAATGTACTGCCCTGCTGACATTTACATTTGTTTACAAACATGAACACTGTCGATATAGAGACGCACTCCGGTAACTCGGTGATGCATGCAGTCTGGGTCAGTATGGTGCCTTGTGGTCTAGACGGCCCGCTTTCATTGCATAACAATACAACATAACTACATGAGTAATATCTACGCTTTTAAACAACAAGCCACACAATTTAATTAAGCGTAGTTGTATGACGTCACAGTTGATGCCATCTCCTCTGTGCAGATATTTCAATTGTCGTAAATTTCAATTAATCCTTCCTCCCAGTGATAGATTAACTCAACCGCATAATCACGTCTCTACCGGTCTGACTGAGAATACGCTCAGCTGAAATTGCAAATGCAAGGTCGTCTGGTGCATTGCATGGGGAGCGTTTAGTCCTATTAAATAGCCCGTCGACGTTCGATATTTATCATTTGGACATTGACAGTACCTTGACGTCCTATACTTCGATACTTTGTCCGTAACGGGGTTTTCCGCAGATCAATCTGCGGGCAGTTAAAACAAACCTACAGAACGAATTAAGCGAT
>JAQQZZ010045136.1:0-23658 GCA_030265115.1 Mopalia vespertina | reverse complement strand
ATCTTTGTCTGACCGCCACAACGGGGTAAGTGTGGCAAGGCTTATGACAGAACTTCGTGGAGACATCAGACTTGCCTGGGGAAGATTGGTTCTGTATGGAACCCCCACAGCACCTTTTCTTAATCTTTCCCCCTTTATTCTTATATCAAAAACTGTTTTTGGCGTAATGGTTCCATATAGAACCCTCCTCTTGTCTATACAACTCTCAAAGAACCATTATTTCTAAGAGTGTACGCGAAACTTTAAGTCTTGCAGGAAGTCAGCGCAACCTTCTTCAAATGCCACACAGGGCACAAGAACACGCGGTTTCCAACACTTCCAATATATTTGGAATTTTGCACTAAAGTGACTATGAAAGTGGACAAATGTGAGAAAAAAGGAATAATGTAATCAGCAAACAGGATCACTTAGAGATATCTGTCTCATCCAACTATTATTCTTTTTTTGCTGTTTGAATTATGATTTTGAACCATTGGGGTTGTGGGTGAGTCAGAACATAGATAAAAAGAAATGATAAATATCTCATTCCAGTGGTGCTGTTTCCATAGTAACTAGTCCTATTAGTTTCATATTGTTGTAGCTGTTTTTGTGTGTGGGGGAGGGGACAGCATATATTCGAATTAAAGAACCATTGGTTCTTTCTTATGTATAAACACAGCTTTTCACAGAGCTTGTCACCTAAAAAGCTTATGGCTTCCTGGATATTAATGTCAAATCGGGCTATGTTTACAGCTTTGTGTTTGGCGGCAATTTTCGCCAAGGTATCTCAGGCGAAAACCATTGAGAACGTCAGTTGTTATGTTATTAGCCTTTTGGCTTTGCCAGAAACAGCTGATAAACGAGTTAACTCTTTGGCTACCACAAGCCGCTCACAGCGGCTATGATTTTCTTCAGAAAAGACTGCAAATGGCTGCGAGTAGCTCGTCAAGTAGTTTTTTTAAACTTACCTCTGATCGGCCATTCGTCCACAACATGTTTAACCTAACCAATAAGCATAAACTTTAAAGCCCAGAAGCAAACGTTGTAAAGGACAACAGACTAGAAAAAATATCCCGTAGCCAAAGAGTTAACTTTGCTTGAATTTTGAGCAAATGCCTCCCTGGTGACTGAAAGAAAAACGCAGACTAAATTTTATAGCAGTTAAAATGTTATTTTTTGTTGAGAAATGTTTACATTTCTGTATAGACTTGTAAGTCTTCAATATTTCTCTCCTGCGTCATGCTCTGCTGAACGCCCGCGGCCTTGGGTAAGCGTGTCTGCTTACTAATTGTATTCCGTCCACGGGTTCGAGTCCGGAGGTCGACCATCAGGTATATGAGTGAGTCACACGATGGAGGTCCGGCAATCGCGGGGTGATTTTCCTCTCGATCAGTCTGTTGGTCTTGCCAGAATCGGCTGATTAATGAGTTTACTTTGTTTGAATTTGGTGCAAAAGCCTCTCTGGTGACTGAAAGAAAAACGCATATTAAATTTTATAGCGGTTTAAATGGTATTAAAAAAGAGATAAAAAGAGCCACTTCTGTACGAGCTTAGTTTCAAATTTTGCCAATGGAGAATAAACGAAAGTGACAAAACAACCATGCGATACGAAAAAGTGCAAAAGCGGTAAATATAATATTGATTGGCTGTTCACTTCAATGTTGTGAAACAAATATTTTATCTATATTTTCTAATAGTAAGTTTCCTTAAAATAGTAAGTTTCCATAAAATGACATGGTCTAGGTTATTGTCTTTGACTTATTCTAAACAAATGTTATTTGTCTTTCACATGAATAAGACAATCTTAAAAGGGAAAATTATAACCAATAAGCGAAACGATCAGGGTTTGGTTTTTAAATTATATATATATATATATTTTTTTTTTAATATTATTATTATTTTTTTGTTTATTTGCAATCAAAGATTTACATTGATGTCAACCTTTAAATGAAATATCGGTATGTCGGTTTTCTATATTTTGACTCTTGTAAATATATAATTTGAGAGAACAGGGCAAAACGAAGAAAATTCACATCAAATTAAGCAGCATCATATTAGTCTATTTAACAAACAAAGTCACTTGCAATCACATCCAGAATTAGTAGGGTCTTCATAAGCAGGTAAACAGCGTGTAGCATCTAATCTGACGTCAACAAGTGGGCGTGTAAATCTGCAGGAACCAAAACAATTAATGTTTAGTATAACTGCATGTGAAAATACCACTATTATATATAAATTCTATAATATCTTTGACGTAGTCTCAGCAATACGCGTAAAAGGTATAATTGTTGGTCAAACCACAGCTGACTCCCACTTAGGGATTATTACCTTTCCTCTGGCTTTACATGTATCAGGTGTCTGATCGCACGAGGTAAATCGGTAGAACGATCTAATTATTTTCGTCACTCCAATTTTTGTGAAAAGCGATCAACGGCTGCACAACCAGGACCTGTCAATATGGAATTAAAACAGGACAGCTAAGTATTTTCACAGGGAGCAAATCCATCAATCGTCCGCGGGCTCCATATGTGGTCAATGAAGAGGCAAAAGTACCAGGTTACCTGTTAATCACAATGATCAAACGGTTTACTTGTAGAATAAACGAACTCGTTCTTTCTCCTGGGAATTCACACAACTTCTAAATTTATGTCGAAAGTTATCTAAAAAAGCCTAATGCTATATGCACAAAACTGTTGGCACTGTCAGTTCGATTATTTAAAACACAATTAGGATTCTCTGTTTACCATTTGGCAGATTTCTTTCTAGTTTCAGCCCTGAATGACAATCTAGCCAAGTGAATTACTTTTAACTCTTTCCAAGTGGAAATCTTTATTTCCAGCTTCAGTCGACCACAATGTATTAAAATTCGCAATGTGAGACATAATGAAACCCCTACACGCAAATTCATTTGATCTAAAAAAAAAGTCAACAGCATGCTAGAGCAGGGATACAATTTAATTTCATCCAACTTCCTAACATTCATTCTCCAGAAAAGTAGTTCCTTCACTACCACAGAAAACTGGATTACACACGTTCTCTAAAACTTTAATCCCGTCTTAAATTATGTAAATTTTACTAATGTTATATAGCTTACCGCTGGTGTAAAGAACAAACAAAAACCAAAAAACACAATGATCCCTTAGAAGAACATGAATTAACAATGAAATATAAAAACCTGACCGTAAGACGGACCATATTCTCGAAAACGGGTTATGCAAGAAACATTTTTTCTTCTATACTAGCTAATTGTCTAACCGACATGAAATTTGTTTTTATTTGAAAACACAGATTTTAAAACTGGCTGTGTTCCGCTATCAACAGATTTCATTCGAAACCTTGCAGTTTATAACAGCTCAGATTTGTGTTATTAAACATTTTTATGTCTTATGTCAAGAGATTTTCACACAACTATGACGTCACTGTACTAATAGTGGTCAGAACCAAATCATTTGCGCCTATTTGAACCCTAAAATCAGAAATGTCTGTAAATATGTTTTACGTTATTACTTGAACCAGTAGCTTTAAACAGCAGGCATAAAATTATAATCATCGTGCAACGAAATTATGTTAATGATAGGGATCCGAGTTTAACTCGTCTGGTACAGTAGCGTCCGAGGTGGCAAGACTGCCTATATCCTGAAAAGGTACAGTCAATTGTCCAGTGGCTCACCTTTCCGCATTTAAAACAAAAGTGAATGGTTGGGGAACGAAATCTAGAAGGCGGATGCCTCGGATTACTTATTGGAATATTTCTAATCTGGAACTGTTATCAATAGGGTTCTCGCTATCCTCGATCATGTGTTTGAGTCGATCCGATCTTTTCCTAACAGCCCTCGACTTGTCGTATCTTCTTATCGTTGTCGGAATTGCTTGGCAACTCATCGGATAAATATCCATGGACAGTATCCGACCGACATCTTTTCCATTGTTGACAACAAACGGCCTCTTAACATCCTGAATATTATACTTTTATTTAACCATGCCGTTTTACCAATGGTATGTGATAACCTCTGACGATCTTCAATATTTTCGACATTGATATGGAACTGATCTCTATTCCCAGGAATACGAATATCAACGTGATCTGCCCACCGTCTCTTTGTGGGAATAGCACACGGCCGTGGCTAAGTGCGCTTACTAATCCTACTTCGATTTACTGTTCACGGGATCGGGTCCGTCTGTCGACCATCAGCTATATGAGTGAGTCATATGATGTGATTCCGGCAATCGTGGGGGTGATTTTCACCAGGTTTTCCAACGTCATTGGGCAAGGAGCAGTGTGAAGGGGACAATCCGTCGTCATATAAGTGAAAAACCATTGAGTACGTCGTTAAACCCCAATCAAGCGAACAAACAAACGTTGCAGGAATAAATTCATCAACTATTCCTCTTTCGTATTGGCCCATTTTTTTATTATCATACGAGCCAATGTCTCAAATATATTTTCTATTGGTGCATGGGCCTGCGCTCCCCTTGCATGACATCCAACGGGTTCTGAATGCATAACTTAGAATTGTCATTTGAAATATATCATGGCGGACGATTTACTGGGACTTGATAAAGAGTTAGAATAAAGAGAGTGTGGTGAGTGAAGAACAACGAAATGAAGTTAAAGTTCACAGAGAATTTATCATGTGAAGCTAAGTATATGTATTGGAATTGTAATAATTTTTGTGAATAGATTGCGAATCTTCTGATTTTGTGTTTAGTATATGAATCATTGCATCTTTCTTTTTCATCTTTCTTATATTAAACAGAAAAATATAAACTGATATTTAAGTCTTATTTCTTTCTAGCAAAGAGCGATCTTAGCCTATATGTTCATCCTAATTGTTCTGGCGACCTTCACTGAGGTATCTGGTCGTCATGGTAATTAAGATCAACTCAGGCTAAGATCGCTTTGTGGAACAATATCCAGAGCCAGATATTTAATGTTACACTAACAAACCATGCGAAGCAAACCAATTAAATAACCGAGGAATCTGTAACTGATTGGGGTTTTTTTTATGGTAAACGAAAATTAATGAATAGAGGCCAAAATATTGACTAAATATTTGAGACAAATTCAGAATAGAAACTACTAAAAGGGGATTTTGATTGGATATTTAGATGCAGTAATCCCCGATAAACTAGACTTACTTTATTAGCGGCTGTTACAAAAGGCGTGTATGTGTAAAATGATTCATGGGCTAGGCCTACTTTGAATGCAGAATGACACATCGTGGGCTGAGGACTTACTAGTTCTATGTCCACTTTTATGAATTTTCGGTCAACCTATTGATAGCGATCTAAGGGCTAACAGGTTCTATGTCACAAAGTTACACTTCATAAGGGAAAGTAGTACCCACAGTATGAAACAAAAGTCATGCATGGTTATAAATAGAAAAATGTGACATGGGTAACTGTAAACTTCAATTATCTCAATTCAAGGGAAAGTGGACATAGAACTAGTTAGTCCTCAGCCCACGATATATGTAATCAGTCTATGTCAATCCGATTCTCGCGTGATCCTCCATGTGATACGTGGAAAAGTGAGATATATGTGGTCTTGATGTCTGACATATGATTGCTCTCCATAGAATTGTGTTACTCAGATCAGCTGGTGAAAAAAGTCGCTCAGCGACTTAATGGATTTGTCCTGTTATTGTGACACATAACAGTTACCAGGAGAATTAAACTGTGTCCTCTTTTTGTCCGGATCATTTGTGCTTATTCCAAAAAACAATCATCAGACGAAGCGATGTGACTCTAAAGGCTAATAGGCGGGCAGACAGTCTGATTGGAATTTTTGCCTGAACGCACTTCAGTTTCAACCTGAATTATCTACTCTTAGTTGCCGTTCCTATTTTTAAATCACACAAAATTAAAAATTACACGCAACATCATTGTATTGTTCATTGCTAATGTTAATCTGGAGAAGTTATATTGGAAATTCTAACAGAACCCGGTGTTCTCGATTTGTAGTAAATCCCAATGTTAAAACATATGGTTTCTCCACGCCTTTTCCTTTCCTACATCAAAAATATATCTGCCAGAACTATGTTTATCAGAATGAACCAATCAATAAAATACATTTGTGGGTTATTCCTCGACACATAGACACATACTTAGTGTAATTGTACCAGTGCTTCCCGTAGAGAGAGATTCGCAGCCTTTACCTGTACTGGTAAAACAAATTGTTTTCTGTGCCGTGAGCCCATATAGCTCAGAGCGGGTGGTTGGAGGGAGCTTTATGTTGCCCTGGTGCTCTCTGAGCTAAAGGGGAAAAGGAAGTCGATCTGCCTGTGGTGTCTGTATTGCGTCCTGTTATTGTACTGTATTTGTCCCGTCTTGTCTTTGTTTGTTGCCAGTGGTGTCGAGGGTGGTTTCCTTCACCCATTGTCCGCCTGTCGACCCTCAGGTATATGAGTGAGTCACAAGATGTGGCTCCGGCAATCGCGGGGGTGGTTTTTACGAGGTTTCATCCCGGTTTTCCACCGTAATAAGGCAAGGAGCAGTTTGAGTGGACGGTCCGTCGTCATATAAGTGAAATACCCTTGAGTACGATGTTAAACCCCAATCAAACAAACAAACCTTCACCCATTGGGCTGGCATGTCGTCATATAAGTGAAATACCCTTGAGTAAGACGTAAAACCCCAATCAAACAAATCAAATTTAGAGTTTAAATACCTCTTATGTCGAGGCAGTAAATGGGATTGTAAACACAGGAAACAACCAAATTTGGTTAAAAAAAAAAGATGCAGAATGTGGCCATTATTTAATAATTTTGCAATATTTGCCTTTGTAAGGTTAAATGTTGTAATTGTACCGCAATAACTTCAAACTTCGAATGTTGCTTCCTCCTTTTAAAGCAACAGCCCACAAAACAATTGACACATGAAGATAAATTACTGATTTACCGGGTAACTTCAAAATTTGAATAAAGCTCCCAATTGACGGATGTGATTTAATTCCACCGTAATATCAGGGACCTGTTTGGTAACCATTGTATATTTTGCAAGATTCAAGTCTGTCTGTGTTGTGAATGCTAAAAAGTCAAATCCAATTTACAGATGAAGTTCATCTCGAGTGTTCCAACAAATTTCACACGCCTCTACAATAAAAATATATATTTTTACGCATGACCAACAAACAGCCTTTCAGGGTCACATTTGCATAACTATCATGCAGTCAGCTAGTACCTTGTAATCCTAAAAGAAGGGGGCATTTCCGCATGTCTATGCTGTAAACTTTAAGACAACTTAAAACGGGGATTTACAAACTTATAACTTCTAGCAGTTAGGACACTCTAATTTTGGGACAGTCCACAGAAATAACATGTAAGACCCCCAGTGGTAAAGCCTTTTTGTCTGTCCCAACTGCTAGAAGTTATAGGGTAAATTTTTTTCCCGTTAAGACAAAGAAAATATTAACATGCCTCGTATTCCGCTTTTGACCAAATTTTGTCTGCTAATATGATCACCATTTTTGTAAACTTATTATTTTCTCAAATATATCTTTTGAAGATCATAACTTTTACTTGTAATTACAGTGATCTAAGCTTTAAGACTTTAAACTCCCTCTCACCACAGTCAAGATTGCTTTCTGCCAAAAAGATTAACTTTGTAACATTATGCAAAAAACTTATAGGGGAATTTCTAAAAAAAATTCTGGTTCCTATCCGGCATTAAACACCAGTCAATCAATCAATCAATCAATCAATCAATGGTTCCTATCCTAAATTCATCAGACCATATTTCTACATTGACATAAATTGGGGCTTGTAATATTTTGGGCTCATATACATTTCACGGAACCGAATTGACTCCAATAACTTCTCTGCCAATGGGCTGGCACGCCATCATATGAGTGAAATAAGTACCGGGCCACGACCGTGGCTTAGTGGGTAGCGAGTGCGCTTACTAATCCTACTTCGATGTACCCTTTACAGTGTTTCCTCCCAAGGCAAGGAATACGGTGAAGTGGACAATCTGGAGTGAAATACCCTAGAGTACTAAGTTAAACCCCAATCAAAAACACAAACAAACCACCTAAAACCCTAATCAAACCATTCATTGAATCAATCAATATTAGCATTTCTATGTTATTTTGTATTTCCAGGTCTAAAGAGTACTATAGATTCCAAATACGTGCCTATTGCTGGTGGACAAAGAAAGTTATGGACAATCTGTGTAAACAAACACAAAGAAGACAATATTCCCCTTGTCTTAGTACACGGAATGGGTGGGGGTGTTGGATTGTGGGCCCAAAATATTGATTCTTTAGCTGAAAATCGACCTGTTTATGCTTTCGATCTTTTGGGATTTGGACGTAGTTCCCGACCAAAATTCAGTTCTGATCCATCTGTTGTGGAAACAGAATTTGTGGAATCTATTGAACAATGGCGGAAACAGATGCAACTTGAAAAATTTGTTCTCATGGGTCACAGTTTAGGTGGTTTCCTAGCCAGCTCCTACAGTCTGAAATATCCTAGCCGTGTCCAACACCTGGTACTGGTAGACCCCTGGGGATTCCCTGATCACCCACAGGACAATGAAAGAACACGCACAATCCCTGTCTGGATTAGGATTATTGCCTCCATGTTAAAACCATTCAACCCATTAGTTGGCCTTCGAGCGGCTGGACCTTGGGGTAAGTTTGCATTATACCTTGATGACCCCCCTGGGGAAGGGCAGAGTGTTTCGAGCATAGTCCTAATGTATGAACGAAGAACATTACTTTTCCAACATAGCATAGCTCTACACATTTCAGGATTGTGTTGTTGTGGTTGCAGACCTGCCTACCTGGTGTATTCTGGAGTATTTTGTACACATAATTTATGTGAAAGGCAATCAAAATATGCTCAAAAATTAATATTCCGTGCTATGCTGGAACATAAAAAAACACAAAACCGTATGAAAAATATTCCTAAACAACCAATTTTTTACCCATAAATTTATTCTAGGGTAGGCAGGTGTGTGGTTGTTTGGTGTTGGAGTACATTGTTGTTATAAAAGTGTGAAATATGTTTGATAAGGCCATGAAACCTCAATCCACGCCATTTGTTTTTTATTTTGTTACAATTAAATCTACAAAACTAGCTTTCTGTCTGTTCTCCAAACACTGACAAACAGTGCATAATTGTGAAATTTCTAAGAATACCATATTGAAAACATAGTTAATACAGAATTTTATACTTTTCAACGACATTATCGTATGTTAGTTACATGTATGTTCATAATTTTTCTTTTAGGCCCAGGTTTAGTGAAGAGATTTCGACCAGACTTCCAAAGGATTTTCGCAAACCTTTTCGACGACGACACCATATTTGAATACATCTACCACTGCAATGCACAGACCCCTGCCAGGTATTACCCCAACAAAACCAAACAGTTGTCTTCAAATTTGTGTTTATCAATAGTTTCTAATGTAATGCAGGCCTGTGCTGTTGGGGAGAACAGTCAGAACGGGGTTTCCCCATGGTTATGCAAACTTAATTTAGGAGGACCTATTTATAGGTTTCCCAAATTAATTGCAGTCTTTGTCTAAATTTGCATTTTGCTACTGATTTTGACAAATTTTGTTATTCGATAATCAATGAAGTTTGTGTTTTGAAGCAATTTTGCTTTATTTTTCACCATGACACATTTATGTATTGACAAAATCAGCAAACCAGGGGAAAATGCAAATGTTAGGTTACCTCACAAAATTTTAAAGGACCTATTTTGAGGTTATGTCGTATAAGATTACAGCACAGGCCTGACTTTATTTTATTGTTGTCTTCAGTAGACTTACATGTACCAACTGTTCAATTCCATTTCCAAATAAACTCATATGAGAGTGAATCGATCAATATTTGATGAGATTACTCAGATTAGTTTTGTTGAACTTTGTAAAGCTAAATTCTCAATACCTATTACCTCTTATCCCCCTTCTGATGTTCTGTGTACTGCATCCCTTCGTGTATGAACACCTTGTGTATATTGACTTGGCCAGAGTCTAAGGACTGGGACAGTTGACCCCTGAATTCAACTGGCATTGTGGACAGTTTATTAGATTTGCCCACACATCCGTTTGATGAAAACTCTGGAAAACTGTTATTAATTGTAGAAATGGGGGCCCAAAAGTGCACCGTCCTTTCATTTTTCTGTGAAGCATGTGGATTTATCATGTGAGTTTTCCATAAATTTCTATTTGGTTTTATTTCTTCAAGGGTTTGTTTGCTCTGGTACCTACATAGGGAAGAACATTTTGTATCTGGCCTATTAGCTGTGTTTAACGGACTTGTTTCAGTTTCAAAATACCTGTCAAATCTCTGTTTACAGGCTGGAGTCTTATGCTTAGTATGATCACCTTTCAGCGACGTATGATGAGAAAGAAAATTTTCCTCAGAAGTTTCAACTTTTCCATTTAGAGGAGACAAATTGATTGCTTTACCAAAATCATTTTTAACTTTTAGTTCAAGACTTGTTGGTGTTAAGGCTTCATGTTTTCTGTTTCCATCAAATTCTGAATGGCCATAAGCTCGCAGAAAAGTATCCTCCTTTTCTGAACTGTAGTTTAATTTATGCCTATCATAATTCAACCGTACTTCATCCAGAGGTCTCCCAGTTTCATAAGAATTAGAGTCTTTCAAAGCAACATTTTTTACCGCTACATCTGAAGATTTTGACGGATTAATCATTAATTCCTTTTGAATATTGCTGCCTGTTCGATGTAATGAAGCAATCAACATGTCCTTATTTTCACCAGAGAGTGTTTTCCATCTGTCAGGTCTTTGATGGGTCATGGGTATACATGGGTCACTTGACCTATGACAGCTTGACCTTGTTGAATGTTTTGAAGGGCAGTAAGGTTTCGAATTACGGAACACAGTACTCGGCTCAAATAATTTGTTTTCTTCATGTTGTGAATGACTTGGACTATGAATAGGTTTGAACAAATAGTTCTCATTTTTGTGTTCGGGGGAAAAATCTTTCACATCAGCATTTCTTAAAGATGAAGAGTCTAACCAGAAGCTTTGATACCTTTTTCTTGCCGTATTATGAACATTTTCAAGAGTTTTTGAATCACAGATGCCAGCTTCTTGTGAATGGGAAAATGGTTTGGAACATTCCAGGTTTTGTGTCTTTTTCCTCGACCTAGAAATGAACTCATCACAACTAACAAAATACGACTGTTGAAGACTTTCTACTGGCTTGTCAACTTTAAATACATTTTTTGACAAAAATATATTTTTGTCAACATTTGTTTGTTGTTGCTTTAGGCCAGGTTTCTTCGGTGTGCTGGTCATTACCCATGCCATCCTATAAAGCCCTTTCCATCTTTTTGTCTGTAAAATGTTAAAATAATAGTCATTAATAGAGGCACTAAGCAATTTGTGCATGTACCATATAATATACTAGCACAATATATAGGGTTAATTCCTTCATCTTAGCCCTGCGTCCCATCAATAGAAACCCATGGTGAAGGATGGAAATCTCAAAATATATATCAGATTTTTTTTAAAGATATATATTCAACACAATGACTAGTATTTTACTAGTCCGAGTGGCCCTGACGTTTTGTTTTTGATAATGCCTGACAGGGAAAAAAAGTTTTTGCCCATCAGAGAATTACTCAAAAACTATCGTGTGAGCCCCTCGGACTAGTATTTTACCTACCTACAATATCTCTTTTCTTACGGTTTTCAATTTTATTTTTGCAAAGGGAGATAAATTAAACAGGTAAACGGGTGTGTCAAAGAAGATGGAATATGTTAAAAAATCATACATTTTTTATTCCGTAGACGGTAGCGGTACAGGCTTCGTATTCCGTGAGCTGTCGCCAAACTAGCCTTATAAACAAGACCAACATTACACTTCATTACATGTAATGAAGTGTAATGTTGGTCTTGTTTATAAGGCTAGTTTGGCGACAGCTCACGGAATACGAAGCCTGTACCGCTACCGTCTACGGAATAAAAAATGTATGATTTTTTAACATATTCCATCTTCTTTGACACACCCGTTTACCTGTTTAATTTATCTCCCTTTGCAAAAATAAAATTGAAAACCGTAAGAAAAGAGATATTGTAGGTAGGTAAAATACTAGTCCGAGGGGCTCACACGATAGTTTTTGAGTAATTCTCTGATGGGCAAAAACTTTTTTTCCCTGTCAGGCATTATCAAAAACAAAACGTCAGGGCCACTCGGACTAGTAAAATACTAGTCATTGTGTTGAATATATATCTTTAAAAAAAATCTGATATATATTTTGAGATTTCCATCCTTCACCATGGGTTTCTATTGATGGGACGCAGGGCTAAGATGAAGGAATTAACCCTATATATTGTGCTAGTATATTATATGGTACATGCACAAATTGCTTAGTGCCTCTATTAATGACTATTATTTTAACATTTTACAGACAAAAAGATGGAAAGGGCTTTATAGGATGGCATGGGTAATGACCAGCACACCGAAGAAACCTGGCCTAAAGCAACAACAAACAAATGTTGACAAAAATATATTTTTGTCAAAAAATGTATTTAAAGTTGACAAGCCAGTAGAAAGTCTTCAACAGTCGTATTTTGTTAGTTGTGATGAGTTCATTTCTAGGTCGAGGAAAAAGACACAAAACCTGGAATGTTCCAAACCATTTTCCCATTCACAAGAAGCTGGCATCTGTGATTCAAAAACTCTTGAAAATGTTCATAATACGGCAAGAAAAAGGTATCAAAGCTTCTGGTTAGACTCTTCATCTTTAAGAAATGCTGATGTGAAAGATTTTTCCCCCGAACACAAAAATGAGAACTATTTGTTCAAACCTATTCATAGTCCAAGTCATTCACAACATGAAGAAAACAAATTATTTGAGCCGAGTACTGTGTTCCGTAATTCGAAACCTTACTGCCCTTCAAAACATTCAACAAGGTCAAGCTGTCATAGGTCAAGTGACCCATGTATACCCATGACCCATCAAAGACCTGACAGATGGAAAACACTCTCTGGTGAAAATAAGGACATGTTGATTGCTTCATTACATCGAACAGGCAGCAATATTCAAAAGGAATTAATGATTAATCCGTCAAAATCTTCAGATGTAGCGGTAAAAAATGTTGCTTTGAAAGACTCTAATTCTTATGAAACTGGGAGACCTCTGGATGAAGTACGGTTGAATTATGATAGGCATAAATTAAACTACAGTTCAGAAAAGGAGGATACTTTTCTGCGAGCTTATGGCCATTCAGAATTTGATGGAAACAGAAAACATGAAGCCTTAACACCAACAAGTCTTGAACTAAAAGTTAAAAATGATTTTGGTAAAGCAATCAATTTGTCTCCTCTAAATGGAAAAGTTGAAACTTCTGAGGAAAATTTTCTTTCTCATCATACGTCGCTGAAAGGTGATCATACTAAGCATAAGACTCCAGCCTGTAAACAGAGATTTGACAGGTATTTTGAAACTGAAACAAGTCCGTTAAACACAGCTAATAGGCCAGATACAAAATGTTCTTCCCTATGTAGGTACCAGAGCAAACAAACCCTTGAAGAAATAAAACCAAATAGAAATTTATGGAAAACTCACATGATAAATCCACATGCTTCACAGAAAAATGAAAGGACGGTGCACTTTTGGGCCCCCATTTCTACAATTAATAACAGTTTTCCAGAGTTTTCATCAAACGGATGTGTGGGCAAATCTAATAAACTGTCCACAATGCCAGTTGAATTCAGGGGTCAACTGTCCCAGTCCTTAGACTCTGGCCAAGTCAATATACACAAGGTGTTCATACACGAAGGGATGCAGTACACAGAACATCAGAAGGGGGATAAGAGGTAATAGGTATTGAGAATTTAGCTTTACAAAGTTCAACAAAACTAATCTGAGTAATCTCATCAAATATTGATCGATTCACTCTCATATGAGTTTATTTGGAAATGGAATTGAACAGTTGGTACATGTAAGTCTACTGAAGACAACAATAAAATAAAGTCAGGCCTGTGCTGTAATCTTATACGACATAACCTCAAAATAGGTCCTTTAAAATTTTGTGAGGTAACCTAACATTTGCATTTTCCCCTGGTTTGCTGATTTTGTCAATACATAAATGTGTCATGGTGAAAAATAAAGCAAAATTGCTTCAAAACACAAACTTCATTGATTATCGAATAACAAAATTTGTCAAAATCAGTAGCAAAATGCAAATTTAGACAAAGACTGCAATTAATTTGGGAAACCTATAAATAGGTCCTCCTAAATTAAGTTTGCATAACCATGGGGAAACCCCGTTCTGACTGTTCTCCCCAACAGCACAGGCCTGCATTACATTAGAAACTATTGATAAACACAAATTTGAAGACAACTGTTTGGTTTTGTTGGGGTAATACCTGGCAGGGGTCTGTGCATTGCAGTGGTAGATGTATTCAAATATGGTGTCGTCGTCGAAAAGGTTTGCGAAAATCCTTTGGAAGTCTGGTCGAAATCTCTTCACTAAACCTGGGCCTAAAAGAAAAATTATGAACATACATGTAACTAACATACGATAATGTCGTTGAAAAGTATAAAATTCTGTATTAACTATGTTTTCAATATGGTATTCTTAGAAATTTCACAATTATGCACTGTTTGTCAGTGTTTGGAGAACAGACAGAAAGCTAGTTTTGTAGATTTAATTGTAACAAAATAAAAAACAAATGGCGTGGATTGAGGTTTCATGGCCTTATCAAACATATTTCACACTTTTATAACAACAATGTACTCCAACACCAAACAACCACACACCTGCCTACCCTAGAATAAATTTATGGGTAAAAAATTGGTTGTTTAGGAATATTTTTCATACGGTTTTGTGTTTTTTTATGTTCCAGCATAGCACGGAATATTAATTTTTGAGCATATTTTGATTGCCTTTCACATAAATTATGTGTACAAAATACTCCAGAATACACCAGGTAGGCAGGTCTGCAACCACAACAACACAATCCTGAAATGTGTAGAGCTATGCTATGTTGGAAAAGTAATGTTCTTCGTTCATACATTAGGACTATGCTCGAAACACTCTGCCCTTCCCCAGGGGGGTCATCAAGGTATAATGCAAACTTACCCCAAGGTCCAGCCGCTCGAAGGCCAACTAATGGGTTGAATGGTTTTAACATGGAGGCAATAATCCTAATCCAGACAGGGATTGTGCGTGTTCTTTCATTGTCCTGTGGGTGATCAGGGAATCCCCAGGGGTCTACCAGTACCAGGTGTTGGACACGGCTAGGATATTTCAGACTGTAGGAGCTGGCTAGGAAACCACCTAAACTGTGACCCATGAGAACAAATTTTTCAAGTTGCATCTGTTTCCGCCATTGTTCAATAGATTCCACAAATTCTGTTTCCACAACAGATGGATCAGAACTGAATTTTGGTCGGGAACTACGTCCAAATCCCAAAAGATCGAAAGCATAAACAGGTCGATTTTCAGCTAAAGAATCAATATTTTGGGCCCACAATCCAACACCCCCACCCATTCCGTGTACTAAGACAAGGGGAATATTGTCTTCTTTGTGTTTGTTTACACAGATTGTCCATAACTTTCTTTGTCCACCAGCAATAGGCACGTATTTGGAATCTATAGTACTCTTTAGACCTGGAAATACAAAATAACATAGAAATGCTAATATTGATTGATTCAATGAATGGTTTGATTAGGGTTTTAGGTGGTTTGTTTGTGTTTTTGATTGGGGTTTAACTTAGTACTCTAGGGTATTTCACTCCAGATTGTCCACTTCACCGTATTCCTTGCCTTGGGAGGAAACACTGTAAAGGGTACATCGAAGTAGGATTAGTAAGCGCACTCGCTACCCACTAAGCCACGGTCGTGGCCCGGTACTTATTTCACTCATATGATGGCGTGCCAGCCCATTGGCAGAGAAGTTATTGGAGTCAATTCGGTTCCGTGAAATGTATATGAGCCCAAAATATTACAAGCCCCAATTTATGTCAATGTAGAAATATGGTCTGATGAATTTAGGATAGGAACCATTGATTGATTGATTGATTGATTGATTGACTGGTGTTTAATGCCGGATAGGAACCAGAATTTTTTTTAGAAATTCCCCTATAAGTTTTTTGCATAATGTTACAAAGTTAATCTTTTTGGCAGAAAGCAATCTTGACTGTGGTGAGAGGGAGTTTAAAGTCTTAAAGCTTAGATCACTGTAATTACAAGTAAAAGTTATGATCTTCAAAAGATATATTTGAGAAAATAATAAGTTTACAAAAATGGTGATCATATTAGCAGACAAAATTTGGTCAAAAGCGGAATACGAGGCATGTTAATATTTTCTTTGTCTTAACGGGAAAAAAATTTACCCTATAACTTCTAGCAGTTGGGACAGACAAAAAGGCTTTACCACTGGGGGTCTTACATGTTATTTCTGTGGACTGTCCCAAAATTAGAGTGTCCTAACTGCTAGAAGTTATAAGTTTGTAAATCCCCGTTTTAAGTTGTCTTAAAGTTTACAGCATAGACATGCGGAAATGCCCCCTTCTTTTAGGATTACAAGGTACTAGCTGACTGCATGATAGTTATGCAAATGTGACCCTGAAAGGCTGTTTGTTGGTCATGCGTAAAAATATATATTTTTATTGTAGAGGCGTGTGAAATTTGTTGGAACACTCGAGATGAACTTCATCTGTAAATTGGATTTGACTTTTTAGCATTCACAACACAGACAGACTTGAATCTTGCAAAATATACAATGGTTACCAAACAGGTCCCTGATATTACGGTGGAATTAAATCACATCCGTCAATTGGGAGCTTTATTCAAATTTTGAAGTTACCCGGTAAATCAGTAATTTATCTTCATGTGTCAATTGTTTTGTGGGCTGTTGCTTTAAAAGGAGGAAGCAACATTCGAAGTTTGAAGTTATTGCGGTACAATTACAACATTTAACCTTACAAAGGCAAATATTGCAAAATTATTAAATAATGGCCACATTCTGCATCTTTTTTTTTTAACCAAATTTGGTTGTTTCCTGTGTTTACAATCCCATTTACTGCCTCGACATAAGAGGTATTTAAACTCTAAATTTGATTTGTTTGATTGGGGTTTTACGTCTTACTCAAGGGTATTTCACTTATATGACGACATGCCAGCCCAATGGGTGAAGGTTTGTTTGTTTGATTGGGGTTTAACATCGTACTCAAGGGTATTTCACTTATATGACGACGGACCGTCCACTCAAACTGCTCCTTGCCTTATTACGGTGGAAAACCGGGATGAAACCTCGTAAAAACCACCCCCGCGATTGCCGGAGCCACATCTTGTGACTCACTCATATACCTGAGGGTCGACAGGCGGACAATGGGTGAAGGAAACCACCCTCGACACCACTGGCAACAAACAAAGACAAGACGGGACAAATACAGTACAATAACAGGACGCAATACAGACACCACAGGCAGATCGACTTCCTTTTCCCCTTTAGCTCAGAGAGCACCAGGGCAACATAAAGCTCCCTCCAACCACCCGCTCTGAGCTATATGGGCTCACGGCACAGAAAACAATTTGTTTTACCAGTACAGGTAAAGGCTGCGAATCTCTCTCTACGGGAAGCACTGGTACAATTACACTAAGTATGTGTCTATGTGTCGAGGAATAACCCACAAATGTATTTTATTGATTGGTTCATTCTGATAAACATAGTTCTGGCAGATATATTTTTGATGTAGGAAAGGAAAAGGCGTGGAGAAACCATATGTTTTAACATTGGGATTTACTACAAATCGAGAACACCGGGTTCTGTTAGAATTTCCAATATAACTTCTCCAGATTAACATTAGCAATGAACAATACAATGATGTTGCGTGTAATTTTTAATTTTGTGTGATTTAAAAATAGGAACGGCAACTAAGAGTAGATAATTCAGGTTGAAACTGAAGTGCGTTCAGGCAAAAATTCCAATCAGACTGTCTGCCCGCCTATTAGCCTTTAGAGTCACATCGCTTCGTCTGATGATTGTTTTTTGGAATAAGCACAAATGATCCGGACAAAAAGAGGACACAGTTTAATTCTCCTGGTAACTGTTATGTGTCACAATAACAGGACAAATCCATTAAGTCGCTGAGCGACTTTTTTCACCAGCTGATCTGAGTAACACAATTCTATGGAGAGCAATCATATGTCAGACATCAAGACCACATATATCTCACTTTTCCACGTATCACATGGAGGATCACGCGAGAATCGGATTGACATAGACTGATTACATATATCGTGGGCTGAGGACTAACTAGTTCTATGTCCACTTTCCCTTGAATTGAGATAATTGAAGTTTACAGTTACCCATGTCACATTTTTCTATTTATAACCATGCATGACTTTTGTTTCATACTGTGGGTACTACTTTCCCTTATGAAGTGTAACTTTGTGACATAGAACCTGTTAGCCCTTAGATCGCTATCAATAGGTTGACCGAAAATTCATAAAAGTGGACATAGAACTAGTAAGTCCTCAGCCCACGATGTGTCATTCTGCATTCAAAGTAGGCCTAGCCCATGAATCATTTTACACATACACGCCTTTTGTAACAGCCGCTAATAAAGTAAGTCTAGTTTATCGGGGATTACTGCATCTAAATATCCAATCAAAATCCCCTTTTAGTAGTTTCTATTCTGAATTTGTCTCAAATATTTAGTCAATATTTTGGCCTCTATTCATTAATTTTCGTTTACCATAAAAAAAACCCCAATCAGTTACAGATTCCTCGGTTATTTAATTGGTTTGCTTCGCATGGTTTGTTAGTGTAACATTAAATATCTGGCTCTGGATATTGTTCCACAAAGCGATCTTAGCCTGAGTTGATCTTAATTACCATGACGACCAGATACCTCAGTGAAGGTCGCCAGAACAATTAGGATGAACATATAGGCTAAGATCGCTCTTTGCTAGAAAGAAATAAGACTTAAATATCAGTTTATATTTTTCTGTTTAATATAAGAAAGATGAAAAAGAAAGATGCAATGATTCATATACTAAACACAAAATCAGAAGATTCGCAATCTATTCACAAAAATTATTACAATTCCAATACATATACTTAGCTTCACATGATAAATTCTCTGTGAACTTTAACTTCATTTCGTTGTTCTTCACTCACCACACTCTCTTTATTCTAACTCTTTATCAAGTCCCAGTAAATCGTCCGCCATGATATATTTCAAATGACAATTCTAAGTTATGCATTCAGAACCCGTTGGATGTCATGCAAGGGGAGCGCAGGCCCATGCACCAATAGAAAATATATTTGAGACATTGGCTCGTATGATAATAAAAAAATGGGCCAATACGAAAGAGGAATAGTTGATGAATTTATTCCTGCAACGTTTGTTTGTTCGCTTGATTGGGGTTTAACGACGTACTCAATGGTTTTTCACTTATATGACGACGGATTGTCCCCTTCACACTGCTCCTTGCCCAATGACGTTGGAAAACCTGGTGAAAATCACCCCCACGATTGCCGGAATCACATCATATGACTCACTCATATAGCTGATGGTCGACAGACGGACCCGATCCCGTGAACAGTAAATCGAAGTAGGATTAGTAAGCGCACTTAGCCACGGCCGTGTGCTATTCCCACAAAGAGACGGTGGGCAGATCACGTTGATATTCGTATTCCTGGGAATAGAGATCAGTTCCATATCAATGTCGAAAATATTGAAGATCGTCAGAGGTTATCACATACCATTGGTAAAACGGCATGGTTAAATAAAAGTATAATATTCAGGATGTTAAGAGGCCGTTTGTTGTCAACAATGGAAAAGATGTCGGTCGGATACTGTCCATGGATATTTATCCGATGAGTTGCCAAGCAATTCCGACAACGATAAGAAGATACGACAAGTCGAGGGCTGTTAGGAAAAGATCGGATCGACTCAAACACATGATCGAGGATAGCGAGAACCCTATTGATAACAGTTCCAGATTAGAAATATTCCAATAAGTAATCCGAGGCATCCGCCTTCTAGATTTCGTTCCCCAACCATTCACTTTTGTTTTAAATGCGGAAAGGTGAGCCACTGGACAATTGACTGTACCTTTTCAGGATATAGGCAGTCTTGCCACCTCGGACGCTACTGTACCAGACGAGTTAAACTCGGATCCCTATCATTAACATAATTTCGTTGCACGATGATTATAATTTTATGCCTGCTGTTTAAAGCTACTGGTTCAAGTAATAACGTAAAACATATTTACAGACATTTCTGATTTTAGGGTTCAAATAGGCGCAAATGATTTGGTTCTGACCACTATTAGTACAGTGACGTCATAGTTGTGTGAAAATCTCTTGACATAAGACATAAAAATGTTTAATAACACAAATCTGAGCTGTTATAAACTGCAAGGTTTCGAATGAAATCTGTTGATAGCGGAACACAGCCAGTTTTAAAATCTGTGTTTTCAAATAAAAACAAATTTCATGTCGGTTAGACAATTAGCTAGTATAGAAGAAAAAATGTTTCTTGCATAACCCGTTTTCGAGAATATGGTCCGTCTTACGGTCAGGTTTTTATATTTCATTGTTAATTCATGTTCTTCTAAGGGATCATTGTGTTTTTTGGTTTTTGTTTGTTCTTTACACCAGCGGTAAGCTATATAACATTAGTAAAATTTACATAATTTAAGACGGGATTAAAGTTTTAGAGAACGTGTGTAATCCAGTTTTCTGTGGTAGTGAAGGAACTACTTTTCTGGAGAATGAATGTTAGGAAGTTGGATGAAATTAAATTGTATCCCTGCTCTAGCATGCTGTTGACTTTTTTTTTAGATCAAATGAATTTGCGTGTAGGGGTTTCATTATGTCTCACATTGCGAATTTTAATACATTGTGGTCGACTGAAGCTGGAAATAAAGATTTCCACTTGGAAAGAGTTAAAAGTAATTCACTTGGCTAGATTGTCATTCAGGGCTGAAACTAGAAAGAAATCTGCCAAATGGTAAACAGAGAATCCTAATTGTGTTTTAAATAATCGAACTGACAGTGCCAACAGTTTTGTGCATATAGCATTAGGCTTTTTTAGATAACTTTCGACATAAATTTAGAAGTTGTGTGAATTCCCAGGAGAAAGAACGAGTTCGTTTATTCTACAAGTAAACCGTTTGATCATTGTGATTAACAGGTAACCTGGTACTTTTGCCTCTTCATTGACCACATATGGAGCCCGCGGACGATTGATGGATTTGCTCCCTGTGAAAATACTTAGCTGTCCTGTTTTAATTCCATATTGACAGGTCCTGGTTGTGCAGCCGTTGATCGCTTTTCACAAAAATTGGAGTGACGAAAATAATTAGATCGTTCTACCGATTTACCTCGTGCGATCAGACACCTGATACATGTAAAGCCAGAGGAAAGGTAATAATCCCTAAGTGGGAGTCAGCTGTGGTTTGACCAACAATTATACCTTTTACGCGTATTGCTGAGACTACGTCAAAGATATTATAGAATTTATATATAATAGTGGTATTTTCACATGCAGTTATACTAAACATTAATTGTTTTGGTTCCTGCAGATTTACACGCCCACTTGTTGACGTCAGATTAGATGCTACACGCTGTTTACCTGCTTATGAAGACCCTACTAATTCTGGATGTGATTGCAAGTGACTTTGTTTGTTAAATAGACTAATATGATGCTGCTTAATTTGATGTGAATTTTCTTCGTTTTGCCCTGTTCTCTCAAATTATATATTTACAAGAGTCAAAATATAGAAAACCGACATACCGATATTTCATTTAAAGGTTGACATCAATGTAAATCTTTGATTGCAAATAAACAAAAAAATAATAATAATATTAAAAAAAAAATATATATATATATATAATTTAAAAACCAAACCCTGATCGTTTCGCTTATTGGTTATAATTTTCCCTTTTAAGATTGTCTTATTCATGTGAAAGACAAATAACATTTGTTTAGAATAAGTCAAAGACAATAACCTAGACCATGTCATTTTATGGAAACTTACTATTTTAAGGAAACTTACTATTAGAAAATATAGATAAAATATTTGTTTCACAACATTGAAGTGAACAGCCAATCAATATTATATTTACCGCTTTTGCACTTTTTCGTATCGCATGGTTGTTTTGTCACTTTCGTTTATTCTCCATTGGCAAAATTTGAAACTAAGCTCGTACAGAAGTGGCTCTTTTTATCTCTTTTTTAATACCATTTAAACCGCTATAAAATTTAATATGCGTTTTTCTTTCAGTCACCAGAGAGGCTTTTGCACCAAATTCAAACAAAGTAAACTCATTAATCAGCCGATTCTGGCAAGACCAACAGACTGATCGAGAGGAAAATCACCCCGCGATTGCCGGACCTCCATCGTGTGACTCACTCATATACCTGATGGTCGACCTCCGGACTCGAACCCGTGGACGGAATACAATTAGTAAGCAGACACGCTTACCCAAGGCCGCGGGCGTTCAGCAGAGCATGACGCAGGAGAGAAATATTGAAGACTTACAAGTCTATACAGAAATGTAAACATTTCTCAACAAAAAATAACATTTTAACTGCTATAAAATTTAGTCTGCGTTTTTCTTTCAGTCACCAGGGAGGCATTTGCTCAAAATTCAAGCAAAGTTAACTCTTTGGCTACGGGATATTTTTTCTAGTCTGTTGTCCTTTACAACGTTTGCTTCTGGGCTTTAAAGTTTATGCTTATTGGTTAGGTTAAACATGTTGTGGACGAATGGCCGATCAGAGGTAAGTTTAAAAAAACTACTTGACGAGCTACTCGCAGCCATTTGCAGTCTTTTCTGAAGAAAATCATAGCCGCTGTGAGCGGCTTGTGGTAGCCAAAGAGTTAACTCGTTTATCAGCTGTTTCTGGCAAAGCCAAAAGGCTAATAACATAACAACTGACGTTCTCAATGGTTTTCGCCTGAGATACCTTGGCGAAAATTGCCGCCAAACACAAAGCTGTAAACATAGCCCGATTTGACATTAATATCCAGGAAGCCATAAGCTTTTTAGGTGACAAGCTCTGTGAAAAGCTGTGTTTATACATAAGAAAGAACCAATGGTTCTTTAATTCGAATATATGCTGTCCCCTCCCCCACACACAAAAACAGCTACAACAATATGAAACTAATAGGACTAGTTACTATGGAAACAGCACCACTGGAATGAGATATTTATCATTTCTTTTTATCTATGTTCTGACTCACCCACAACCCCAATGGTTCAAAATCATAATTCAAACAGCAAAAAAAGAATAATAGTTGGATGAGACAGATATCTCTAAGTGATCCTGTTTGCTGATTACATTATTCCTTTTTTCTCACATTTGTCCACTTTCATAGTCACTTTAGTGCAAAATTCCAAATATATTGGAAGTGTTGGAAACCGCGTGTTCTTGTGCCCTGTGTGGCATTTGAAGAAGGTTGCGCTGACTTCCTGCAAGACTTAAAGTTTCGCGTACACTCTTAGAAATAATGGTTCTTTGAGAGTTGTATAGACAAGAGGAGGGTTCTATATGGAACCATTACGCCAAAAACAGTTTTTGATATAAGAATAAAGGGGGAAAGATTAAGAAAAGGTGCTGTGGGGGTTCCATACAGAACCAATCTTCCCCAGGCAAGTCTGATGTCTCCACGAAGTTCTGTCATAAGCCTTGCCACACTTACCCCGTTGTGGCGGTCAGACAAAGAT
>JAQQZZ010045125.1:0-10266 GCA_030265115.1 Mopalia vespertina | reverse complement strand
CTTGTTATGGTTCTATATGGAACCTTTACGATAAAAGGGTTCGTTGGTCTTATAGAAGAGTCTTGAACCCATCATTTTGTCTGATTTATGAGCTATTTATTTGTCAAAATAACGGCGACATTTTGAACATTTTCACGTACATTTTGTGAAAATGATTGAATGTGAACTAAGTACACGTTGTATTGTGAAGTTCGAGATGTAGTTTATTATTTTTATTCTCTGAAAATGTTCAGAGACAGAAAATTTTCCGAAGATGCGCGAAGATTTGGCGAGGAACAGACTGACTGTTGCCATGTGACGGTTGAGCAAGGTCTTATGTTTGATTAAGTCGTCTGCTGTTTATCAACTTTGAACAAAAAAGAAGCACATTCACATCCAGGTTTGTTGATTCTAATGTTTTAAAGTACACATACCTTATGTGTAAACAAGCTTCGAGTAGTCTAAAGGAAAGAGGCCAACGTTCTTACAGTGATGTAGCAAACATTATGACTTCTCATTCATTTTATTTGGAGTGACCACTTTCCTGGGCATAGGGCCTATACATTTCCCTCTAAAGAAATGATAATGTCAATAATGGTTGAAGACATCATATCTTTAAATGTAATAATGTCGCTTACAAAGAAGCTCATTAACTATTGTGGAGTCTTGGTTAGCTCTGACCATGGAACTATAAAGAAATTATTATAGCTCCATGCTCTGACTTTCTTCAATTCAGCCGATAAAATTATGGACGAATATTGGACCCTACATAACGTAAAGTACATATAGCTGTAATCGATCCATTAAAATGTGAACTATAACAAATTAAGATATGGAAATTTACTTCATTGAATTACGAAAACGTAAAGAAAAAGTAATTTGATAATTGGCAGTGAAATTGAAGGAGTTTAATCTTTCGTTAAACCGGTAAAAATACACTTTCCAGAATTGACAAATACATCATTTTATTTATAGCTCTCCTACAAAGACAAAAGGAGGTCGACAGCACATAAGAAGAGCCTGTATGGGATTCTATTAGACTAAAAATCGTAATTATACGGTTTTGTTATTGACCAACAAATGAGTAAGTTACAAGTAAGTAAGTTATAAGGTAAAATGTAAATACATGTAAGTAAGAAATAAGTGAGGAAAAAGTAAATAGTAAGTAATAGGCAGGTAAGGAAATAAGTAAGTATGGAAACAAGGAAGTAATAAGTAAGACATAATACAGTAATGAGTAAATATGGAAATAAAGTAAATAAAATAAAATAAAAGTAATAAAAAAGAAGTGAGTAATAAGTAGCAATAAGTGATAAATGCGTAAATGCAACATAGGAAATGTCTAAATAATGAATAAGTTCGTAATAAATAAGCAAATGAGTAAGTAATAAGTTATTAAGAAATAGTAGATAAGAAATGAGTAAATTGTAATAACAAGTACGTAATAAGTAAGCAAATGAGTTAATAAGTAAGTAAGAAATAAGTAAGCACATAAATAAGTGAGTAAGTAATATAGGAAAAATAAGTAGAAATAAGTAAGTAATGAGTAAGTAGCCTATACGTAAGTGATAAGTTAGGAAGTAATAAATAAATAAGAAATAATTAAAGAAGTCATTTATAAATAAATCAGAAAGTAAATAAGTAAAGAAGTAAGTAATAAATAAATAAGTTATAAGTAAATTAGAAGTAAGTACATAAGTAAGTAATCAGTTAGTTAGTAATAAGTCATAAAATAATCAATAATAGTGAATAACAATTAAGCAATAAGGTAATAACTAATATGTAATTACTCAGTAATCAATTAATAAATCAGTAAGAAGTAATAAGAAAATAAGTAAGTAGATGAGTAAATAAGTAAGTAAGAACTAAGTTATATGTAAGTAAGGAATAGAGAGATAAGTAAAAAGTAAGCAATAGGTAAATGAGTAAGAAATAAGTATGTAATAAGTAAATAGTAAAAAAGAAATAGGTAACAAAAATAATAAGGAATAAATAAGTAAGTAATAATTACATTATCAAGTGGACAAGAAATAAGTAGATAAGATATAAAAAATAGTAATTATATATAAGTAAGTAATAAGTATATGAGTAAGCAATTTTTACAGCCCAGAAATGATTTTCACACAACCTGATATAGTGGTGTCGAAAAGAAATTCATCGTGAGTACAGTTCGGACATACAATTTCAGCAGTATTTGAAATACTGTAAGAAATAGACAGTCATGTAAATGTACAATGTAGGGATTATCATGTATTTATTGAATGAATGTGAAGCATATTAATTGGAATGGGTATTTCTGGACAAAGAGATAATGGCCAATTTGAATTGTTGGTGTATCTAGAAGTGATTTATGAAAACTTTGTATTGTAGTGTCAGAGTAAACCAGTGATTAAGTAATAATCAATTTTCTTACATTTCAGCTTTTTGGTTATATAAGGAGGATGCCCAGCATAGATGCAAATGCTCTGGTTCTTATAAACTTAAACAGAATGGCTCCAAACATTATTTTAAGAGCAACTGCCTCTAAACTGAAAAAATGGATTATGATTTATCACACTCTCTCCGGGTGTGAGAGTGTGATTGTTTCAAAAATGTTTTGAGATTTACTACCTACGTTATTGTAAACCGTTCAAGATGTATATAGTAAATGTATATATGTTGTTTTTTATTATGTCACGACGTAATCACACAATTAACGCCAATAAAGATAAATTGTCGGCTAAAATGGTGGTGTTAGTAAAATCCTTTGTTTGGTATGTTGTTGGTTATTATTGATAATGGCTTTATACTTTTGTTACACTGATGACGTGATCAACTCTTTATATATAAAAAAAAAGAATATTCAATCTTTCGCAGGGTAACAGTGTCTTGTTATTATTGATAGTTTTATTATTTTACTAAGGTTTGTCGATTTATACCAGGATGACAATTGATGATTGTGTGAAGACATCTATTATGTATTAGTTACATTGTAAATCGTATTATACAGTGGTTGCAAATTTATTGATTATTTTATAGCAAATTGAATACCAGAAGTTTTATTTGTTACCAAAAGCAAAACCAGTATTGTGACAATAATTGTAAATACGTTTGCACATCACCTCTTGTTCATTTAACTGTAGTCAGTTGTTTTCGTACTGATAGATGCTTGGTTTGTAATAGCGATTTATCAGAATAACTTAAAAACCTTATATTGGGTGAAAACAATATATGTATTTTTCCATGTGTCCTACGATTTTGATTTAATAAAACAAAGTGAAATGATCAAACCAAACCACTCCTTCTCAGCCTCAATACTTTTCTATAGGGTTCCATAAAAATGTAATACCATGAAATGATACCCAAGTGTGTTTATCTTTGAAGATCGGATTATTAACTCCAAGAAAAGTATTGCTGCGTGCAACCAAACATCGATAGAAGTATTGGAGAGATATCATTAAAATTATACGAGCCTTGAGTGCCACCTGGAGAGACATTTGTGAGTGAACGATACTAAGTGATACTGGGCGCGTAAATGATTTTGTACCCATTAACAAAACAATGTAATACAGAACTGTTAACGATAAATGAATAACCCTTTCTGGTTCCTTACGTATCCCTAGTAAAGGGTTCTATTTAGAACTCATAAAGAAGGGTTCCAAAAATAACCATACCGAGTTTTTAACTATAAGCTGAAAAACTATTTATAGTTCTTAATAGAATCCTGTATAGTTCTTCATAGAACCCTGTGTGGTTCGGTGTGGAACCCTTTATGGTTGCATTTTGAACCTTATTGTAACGGTCCTATACAGAACCGTATTGTAAGGGTTCTATATAGAACCATATTGTAAGGGTTATATGTAGAACCGTATTGAAAGGGTTCCATATAGAACCACATCGAAAGTGTTCCATACAGAACCATAAAGTGTTCCACCACAGCCATAAGTTGAACCTTTTATAGTTCAATATGGAACCCGTTATAGAATCTTTTATGGTCTGTATGGAACCGTTTATAGTTCAATATAGAACCGTTTTGAAAGGGTTCTTTATAGAACCAATGCAAAAAGGTTCCATACAGAACCACAAAGGCACAACAGCGATAAGCTGAAGACATCTTAATGGTTCCACATAGAACCATTTTTTCTAAGAGTGTACACAGACCACAATAACCAGGATAGTACCATACCTGTTAAAATGTCTACTTTGACTTGCAATTAGTTGTTGTGACTCATAAAAGCTGTTTTATTACTGAATATCGTATATCTAAAATAACTTTTTTGAATTATGAAATAGTTTAAGTAGTTCGTTGAACCGTGACAAACTGATCTTAAGTTAAAATACTCATCTTGAGCCATCGTTTTTCTTTAATATATAGTATCAATGGAACCTAATATCTTGTCATCCGTATTATTTCTTGGTAATTGAACACTTTTCGTTCACGTTTGCAAATAAACTGTTTCAACCACCTTCTACGGTCCATGTGCAAAGGTCCACATTAATTGAGAATATTTGTTACGAATTCAGTTGAGAGGATCGCAGCCTTTTGCACGATGGGATGGAGCTTCCAGATCGTCACCGCTTGGGTCATCAGACGATTTGGCTATCAAGTCTGTTATATCCTCGTCCTATTTCTGACAGCTTCCACTACTCTTCTGATGTGGGTCGCCACACAATATGTCTCGTTCTTTATGGAGAATTTCTGGCTTATGTGTTTATTTCAATTTCTGAACAGTAAGTATTGGCGCCTTCAGCGCGCTGAAAATGAGATCTCATTTACATTTTTAAGGTTTGCTTGTTTGATTGCAGTTTAACGCCGCATTTAGGGTGGCGTCAATCATATAACGGCATGCCAACTATTGGTTGAAGAAAACCCTTTCATCGGCACAGGCGACAAAGGCGTGAAATGGCAACCACAGGACACGAATACTTTCAATCTAATAAAATCGGATCTCAAAAACGTTCCCGTGTTTTGTGTGTCGCTTTACAATGTCGATTGGTGTCTTAAATTGACCAATCACAGAGCTGCTTCTCAATCCTGGTTTGTAAACCCAAAGATTTCAGCCGACGAACAAGAGTTTCCTCGACTGCGAATGTTTACATGACTAACGGATACATGCACGCACAATGAACAAATACCATTCAAATAATAAACTGTGAGTGGGATTACATTTTCTAAGTTCTAAGAGCACCATGTCAGCTCCGCAAAATAAAAAGGATAGCTTTTAATTGATCGTGCTTAATGCCTAGGTTTAAATAATCCAATATTAATGGATATATCGTGAAGGGTATATTCACTGCCCGGACAACAACTGCTCCGACGACAATCACTCCGACGACAATTGCCCCCGTATGGGTCCAGCGCGATAGAATATGTTAACAGTTCCTCATGTCGTTAGGGACGACTAACACGGGGCAACATGGTCATGTCGGGGGCGAATGAGATGCTTGTAAAAGAAAGCCGCTATGGCCGCATCTGTGCTCACATGTCAATTTGACTCCATATTCTACAAGAGGTGGTCATGGTTGACCCTATCTGATCAATTGGCTGGTCAAACAGTCCTACAATGATCCGATCTTTATTTCACGCAGGGTTGGGAGGGAGTTTCCTGTTGCCCTGGTTCTTTCAGAGTTAAGGGGCAACGCCGTTATTAATAACCTTCTAATTGAATAGCAGCCAGTAAAGGTTAATGTATTTAATCAGAGTCTAGAACGATGCATAGTTCTTTCTTCCATGAAGCCTAATATAAACCATTTCAGAAACCCATGGCTTTTGGGTCAATGGAATAGAGAACAACACGAATTGGCTTTCTGCCAGAGTTGTTCCAACTACAGCTAATTTTCCGTTTTTTTTATCAAGGTATACTTCTCACCTCCTGCGGTCAATCACCTCTCCCTCCACCTCCATACACACACACACACACACACACAAATAGTTAATTGAGATGCTTGTGATGAGGACTGGGATGGTGACAATTGATTACCACTAACAATATAAAACAAAATTCAACACTATAGTCCCGATACTGATCTAATCCAGTCGTTACAGCACTCGTTGATCAGTAAAAGCTCATGTTGATATGATCAAGCTATATTTGTATGCCATTTTTTTCCAGAAAGATACTTTATGTTAACGGGCAGTTTCACAGTTTTGTTTTAAAGCTGGTTTAAGTAGCCATGGAATACAATTTTTTCTTGCTTGAGAATATGGTAGTTAACATGACAGAATATAAATACAAGTCCGATAGCACACTAGTCCAACACGGAGGGACACACCACAAGTCCGACAGCTCATATACATACACGATCGTATGTGCAGTTGGCCTACATAAGGCTTTTGCAGACTTTCCACAAGTTTGTTCTCAAAACCAGTTTAAATCGCATTAAACAATCACGGTAACTGGAGCAGAAGTGAGCACAGCTATATAGTTAAGTATATTACTAAATGGAACTTAAGAGTTTAACGATTTACTTCCGACTAGTGGGGTGACGGACTTTTGGACTGTCGGATTTGTGAGGTGTTGGACTTGCGGACGCCTCCCCCTCTTTCGACCTCTAGTTTATCAAGGAGTCACTGTGTGACTTATACCGGAGGGTTTTTTTTTTAAGTTTTTTACCATGGTTTCTCGCGGTTTTCCAAGGTATTGTATTAGGGCAGAATGAGAAGTGGGCAATCGGCCCTCGTGTAAGTGAAATACTATTGAGTACGACGTTAAACACCAATCAAACCATTTATTTCTACTAATCCAAAAGTGTATACTTATGTATATTTTCTCCTGTTAAGGAGGTCGATAATCGATATATCACAATTTGTAACAGATTTTATGGTTAAAATCGAATCTACTCTCTCTCTAAAGATCAGTGTTTATGAGCAAGAGATGGGAGTCTCACAGGGCTGTAGGCCTAAACGTTTTAATATAACAATAGCTGATCTGGATTCCGAGCGCAGTGGGTACAAGTATAGATATTACTTTACTTAGCACTAAAGGGAACATTAATTTTCCAACGAAACAAGACACTTTAAATTTTGTGGTTGTGTTAATGTGAGAATTATTGTTTTCGATACACCGCCGTCATATAAGTGAAATACCATTGGGCCCGGTGTTAAACATCAATCAACCAGGATGTTGAGGGCGGTTTATAGGGGACAACTTACCTGCTATATAATTTTAAATAAGATTGGGAAAATCGACAGCAAAAAATGGTTTTAAATTCCCAGTGCCGTGTCTCCGGACAGTCGGGATGCAATTCTGTAATTAAGAAAACGATGAACGGTAAACACATTAACAGACTTTAACATTAAGTTGCTTCATGTATGTATCTTCCACTTTAATGTTCTTAAAGCGGAAGACCAGCATTATAGAAACCTATACGAAATACAACAATTTTGATGCGGATATTTTTTTGTATACAGCAAAAGATATTGGTAACTATAAGGTTAGTTTTAGTAGTAAACATCATCAGCAGGCTTATAAAATGTGTCTGTGAAACGACAAACGCTGGCCTGATGGGCCACGCTCTTTGTCCAGGTCTTGCCTTGAAAAACACTGGAGGTTGTTGTACAGCCTAGTCAGTAGCCCATGGTGACGGTGCGTATTGTTTCAAATCGTCCTGTATTTAAAGTTATGTATTTTTGTTCTACAGATAGACAATTTTGCAAACATATCTATATTCGAATATTCCCGGTGGAGGCAAGCAAATTTTTCTCTCTTCATTTATTCAAAATATATTCGAATCTCGGTGAATGCAAGCAAATTTTACTCTTCATTTATTCAAAGTGTATTACGTGTAGAAACAAATCATTGGGACAGCAGAACTTGGGTTTTTTATTTCCCAGTGCATAGACCCATGGCAATCGGGATCTTATCCGGTAATAACTGATGCAAAGAAATCACATTAACAAACTTTGACAGTAAGTGGCTATGAATCTCCGACTGTAATGCGCTTAAAGAGGAAGACTAGCAATTTATCACTAGATGGGAGTAGTTGGACAGATATATGTCAGTATTTTATTGTCCCTCAACTAGATGTAACGGAGAAATAATTCTTTTAACTATCGGTAGCGACAGGAGCTGTTCATAAACACACTTGTTTTGTGAAAAATAATGTATTAAAAAAATGAATGCAATAGATAAAACTGTATTTCGCCTTTTCATTCAATAAAAAAAAACATGTTTATTACATTTATTGAGAGTAATATTAAAACAATCTTCAATCATTTATACACGTTTAGGCTGTTTTCTCAGCTTTTATTTTTCTTGATTTTTATCATTTAAATTGTTTATTTCACGTAAACTATTTGCAGTAAGTCTTTGAAATTTCGCATAGCCAATCTTGAAGCCAGTATCTAAAAAAACCGTCATGCAGTTTTTTAATATTGATTTTCGTTTTGAAGATATTTAACAAATATTTTTTTAAAGGCAGATTTTTATTTTTTACATATATTTTTATCAATTGTACAAAAACAAACTTGAATTTAGAAAAACCCTATGACTGTATTTTAGTCTAAATACTTGTCTACAAAGACATGCAAGTTTGGAAAAAAAACATCCAACCATCTGAGAAAAATAAGAGTTACAAACAAGGGTCTAGTTTTAAAAATTGTTTGACGTTTTTCTTTATTAATGCCATTATGAAATAAACTGAATCATAATATGACATTATATTTAGAATCTTGGAAGTCTTCCACTTTCTAAATATATATGATGTTACGGTAGACACCAAACAGAAAAAAAACGATCAGCGATTTTATTTATTACAATTTTTATTGTAAAATAACAACAACAATAGCAGTGATATACAGTATAGTATTCAATGGCTGTTGTTGAACAGCCTAGTCAATAGCCCCTAGTGGCGGTGCTTATTGTATTAAATCTGTTATGTATTTTTGTTGTAAAGAAAGACAATATTGCTTAATACCGATGCATACATGTCTGTGATATAAACAAATCATTGGGACAGCAGAACTAGAGTTGTATTTCCCAGTGCATAGTCAATTCCATCACGATCAAGCACTTTGACGGTAATTACGACAATTCCATCACGATCAAGCACTTTGACAGTAACGGTAATTACGATAATTCCATCACGATCAAGCACTTTGACAGTAAGTTGCTATGTATCTCCGACTGCAATGCGCTCAAAGCGGCAGACTAGCAATTTTTTAACATTTTTGATGGCATATTTTTTTGTATATAGCAAAAGATATTGGTCACTCTATGGCTAGTTTTAGTAGTAAACATCATCATCGTTTGCTATTGGTGACGAATATTTGTGTCTGTGAAACGACAAACGCTGGCCTGATGGGCCACGCTCTCTGTCCAGATCTTGCCATGAAATTTGAAAAACAATGTGTGTAGTTGTACAACCTAGTCAGTAGCCCACAGTGACGGTGCGTGTTATTTCAACTCGTCCCGTATTTACAGTTAGACAATTTTGCATAAATATCAATGTTCGAATCTCGGTGGAGGCAAGTAAATTTTTCTGTTCATTTATTCAATGTGTATTACGTGAAGAAACAAATCATTGGGACAGCAGAACTTTTTTCCCAGTTCATAGTCCCGTGACAATCGGGATCTTATTCGGTATAATTACGACAATTCCATCACGATCAAGCACTAATGATGCAAGGAAATCCCATTAACAAACTTTGATGCAAGGAAATCCCATTAACAAACTTTGACAGTAAGTTGCTATGAATCTCCGACTGCAATGCGCTTAAATAGGAAGACTAGCAATATTCCACTAGATATAAGTAGTTTGACAGATATATATCCGTATTTTATCGTCCCTCAACTAGATATAACGGAGAACTAAGTCTTTTAAATATTGGTAGTGAGATTAATTACAGTAGAACCATTTGTTTATTTTGGCACACTACAGGGCTATTTCAGTAGAAAAATTCATCAGTATGCGCTGTCCACCAGACTTGTTTTTGTCTGAAACGACAAACGCTGGCCTGATTGGGTCACGCTCTTTGTCCAGGTCTTGCCAACGAAATTTGCTTTACAATTGCTGTTATTTTACACCTGATCAGTAACCCTAGTTGCGATGCTAATAGGGAGCCTAAGACTCGTTTAGTTGGGTGCGTAGGAATATAGCGTTTGAACAGCATCCCTTTTCACCTTGGAAGGGCGAAGCTCTGGGGCCGATTCCACAAAGCATTTTTTTACTTTATTCAAAATACAAAATTTCATATTTTTCGCCACCTGTCCTTATTTAGTTTTAAAAATTTAATGTAATTATAAATTACTTACATTATCATAATAATGCGTGAATATTAAATGTTTAAATGCAAAACTGTGAAATTTT
>JAQQZZ010045114.1:0-10266 GCA_030265115.1 Mopalia vespertina | reverse complement strand
AAATTTTCTCGCCTCTCATGTGGAAGATTTTCCCTAATAAAAACTACCACCCCACCACCCCTTTTTGTTTTCCTGTCTTTACGCTCTGGTGTTTGAAATCCATGAATGCGTATTTCTTTATCTTTAGTGTTTGATTTCAGAAATGTTTCTGAGCATCCAAATATATCAATAACATTGGCAGGAGGAGAGAGCAGAGATCTTAATTCATCAATTTTTGGTAGTAAGTGTTGGACATTAAGATGCCCGATCCTTAGACCTTTTGCACTTAGACCAAAAACATTCTCTGGGTTGGGAAGTTTTACTGTAGAAAATAATGGTATTTTAAAGAAGTCATATATCTCGTTTGTTTGATTGGTGTTCAACATCATACTCAAGGGTATTTCACTTATATGATGACGGATTGTCCTCTTAACTCTGCTCTTTGCCTAATTACGGTGGAAAACCAAAAGTAAACCTCGTAAAAACCACCTCTGCAATTGCCGGAGCCACATCGTGTGACTCCCTCATATACCTTCAAATATATGAAGTAAACATCAGAGTAGTTTATTTTGTTATTTAGAATACTTTTGTTATCATATCTAATCATTTATGTGGAACAAATGTGCACCAATAAAAATGTATTACTACTGACAGTCTTAAACACATCCATTGACCTATTTCGTGACCCCATTTGACCTCACGTGACCTAATTAATATGCAAATAGGTCAACCTAATTAGTACCTAGTTATAGTACTAGTAGTATACCAAGTTGCTATCTCTTACCACTTTTGACATAAAAAGCTCCCAAAAATATATGGCTATAATTTATGCAATACTAAAAAATAATTCAGTAGTTAAAGGGTTAAAAATTTTAATAACATGTTTATGTAATAGTGTTTTTATTTAAAAAAATGTCTGCTCGTTTGATTAACATTGCACCAATTTAAGCAACATTTCGCTATACAAAGACTTTGAATTGCCAGTAATTGATAGATAGCAGAGAAGAAGGCTCTTAAAAGTGCACCATACAATTTCAATATTACGCGAATAACTTTTTATCAAATTTCATAAAGCAGACTTTAGCCCTTTTACTGTTCGTTTGTCTGAGGTTTTAAGTCCTCACTCAGGGGCATTTCACTCATATGACAATGAATTGTCAACTACTCAATGTGACTTACTTAAATATCATGAAAAAACGAGACAAAACCTAAGATAAACCAATCCCACGATTACTGTATACACATCCTGTTGAGGTATCTAAAGTCGACAGAGGGTCTTGAACACGTGATCGGTACATCCCAGTAGGAACAGTAGGGCAACACACTAACCACTTCTCCATAGCCAAAGGCCAACTATTTTATTGAGTACATTGACTAACCAAGGTATTCTACCAAATTCATAAAATTCACCAAATCACAGGAGAATTGAACCTCTAGTTCTGATTACGCTCCATGTGCTTTTTGTCAACTAAATATTTATGACTCGTCTTAACTGGAAGTAGTTTGATTTTTCCCTTTTATCTTTATTTACACAGAATCTTTATCAAATAACTTAAATACTCAGCTAAACAATGACATCACTTCCAAATTAACAAGATCTGAACACTACCAAATCTTTACAATTGTAATTTATTTTTACACAATATGGATTGGACAGGTAAGTCCTGAAAGTACATTGTATATTCTTACCTCCTGAGCTAAGTTTTTGAGCATCTGTAGGAAATTGTCCACCTCAGAGAGAGCCTCGTCTATATCACAAGCAGTGTCTCGTAACTTCTTAGCCTGATTGATGAGATTCTGAAGCTCAGTCTCTCTGTACTGCGACATAAGGCGATCCAGGTCAGTCACCTGGTGGAAACCTGGCTTATTTTTTGGTAATGGCTGGCTGCAACAACAAAATCATCAGTATTTGAAACTGTTTTTCTTGTTTAATATTTATTTATTATTTATTTGTTTATAGTACATGTAAGTCAGACTCAAAAGTATTGTGTACTATAAAATGCAAAGAACAACAAATAAAAAGTTATTTTTTACTTCTAGATTCTTAAATAGAATTTTCAAAAATTTAATAGATTGATTGATCGGTGTTTTATGCCATGCTTAAGTGCATTTCACTTATATGACAGCAGTGTATTCCAACAATAATTGACATTATTGTGAAATGTTTCCATAATGTTGGAGAGTTAATTTTCCTCCAGTGCTAAGTCAAGATAGCATTACTACTCTTCAAACAAACTGCTCTTAGCCAGAGGGCTTTTATATTTGAGATACTAAAGCCAATGTGAGATGTGCAATATGAGTGACTTGAGGAGTATAATGTTGAAAGAAAGAGGTTTAGCTTGGACTTACTTGCATTCCTTGATGAGTTGGTCCAGAAGAGAAATAAGTAACTGGGCAAGTTCTGGTGGAGGTAGATTAGCCTTCATACCAATACGAACACGCTCTATATTCGCTTCCTAAACAGCAACCAAATAGTTAAATTGTTAGTATGTAATATCTGTTTCATTACAGTTAGTAGCGTATCTAAGATTATTTAACTCATATGATCGCTTGCCCAATAAGTCATAGAAATCCTTCATAGTTCAGCCACAAAAAAAGCAACATACAAGACAATAACAGGACTCAAAACTGGAATAAATACAAAGTCTTTATAAAACCTCTATATAAATGGTCATTGGCTTCTGTCGCGATGTATGTAGGTTATCTATAACACCTCAAGTTAAAGATCTATGTAGAAACTTGTCTCTGGGAGTTTATCAGTTTTATCAGAGGATTAATCAGTTTTTATTAATCTACATGTACATGTACATCTTTGTGCCAGTGTGATTAATTTGAAAAATATATAAAGACCGATGCTAGTATTGAGAAAATGAAACCCGGCCCAAAAGTCAGTGTCAGTAAACAATAAGTACAAAAGACAAGACATGCCAAAAAAACTACTTTACATTAGCCTTTGGATGATTGCAAATTAAACTTTGTCCTCAAGGACAAGGATCAATTCAACAATTGATAAATCATATAGAGGTTCCAGACAAAATATCGGGCAAATATGTGAATGGATCTTAACCACGAATTGGAATGTGTTCCTTTATTTACTTTGACTTGTTCATTATGTAGGCACACCAGTGGATTTACAAGACATAGCATAAACAAGCCGACTGACATTACTGTGCTAGAGTAAAAGTTTGGGGATATACATACCAGGTTGTCCACCACTTTGATTATCTGATTAAGAGCCTCCAGTCTGAAGCTGATGTCCTCCCACGGACTGTCAACAACAACACAAGGTTTCGTTTCTCCCCAAGGCAGGAAATAATAGTAACAACCGTCAAACACAGCATTCGTGGGCTGAGTCGTTGAGGAACATGGAGGAACATTCTCTGCCAGTTTGTTACCATAGTTACCTGAAGACATTAAACAGAGAAAAGAGACTTAAAATAAGTTCAATTTGATGGAAATATGTCTGTTTCAAGAAAAATAGGGTGTTAGAGTGAACAAAAGACAAGGACAAAACAAGACAATCAGAGGATGCAATACAAAGAGATCACAAACAGATCGGCTTCATGTTGCCCCTAAGAAAAGAGAGCACCTGATCCACAAAGGGATCTTAATCTAAGTTCATCTTAATTGTCATGGCAACCAGTACTGAAGTTATTGTGTCGTCATGGTAATATGATTAACTTATGCTAAACCCGCTTTGTAGAACAAGGGTTATTAGATGATGTTGAAGGTCTCTCTCATATCCTCTATTAGCGATTTAATCTGGTGTTAGTGGCTAATAGTCTTTCGAGAACATAAATCTCTCTACACCATCCTGCACTGGTCAAGAGAACTTACCAATGCTAACTTCAAACTCCACAGGGGCATCTATAGCACTGATCATGGTGGCATTCAGGAAAGCTGCATGTAAACGATATTTACGACGTCTCATGAATTTCTGAAAACAAAAATAGTCAAAATTTCACATGTATTTATGATAAATGTACACATACTGTTTCCTAAGGTTTTGTTGGACCCCTTGGTTGATTTGGAGTGAAATATTTTTACTAAGCCCATTTTCAGGCAGAATATAGGTCAGAATATTATGAACGTATACATTGTGAAAAGTTGGATACTCAGGTTTACAAATATGTCCAATAAAAACTTTGTAACTTATTGTAAATTGAAATTATTTTGACAGAAAAATTACACTGCATTACTGTTTTATTAGTGTTTAAGGGTTTAGACCAAATAAATCAGTTTGTTAAGTAGTATGGCCCTTGAATTAAAAAAGGGGCCCTCAATTTGATAAATTTCGCTTTAAATGATACCAGTCGACCTTTTTGTCTGTCCAACCACAGGAAATTGTAATAAAAACAGAACATATATATTTCAGAAAATATTATTTATAAATCGTGGCCGAAATTTAAAAAAAAATGGGCACTCTTTTTTAGCCCATGTTGTCTTCTTTTTAAATTGTTCCTATGATGGACTGTTTTTGAGAAAAAAAGCAAGTTTCTATATAGAGATTTGGGACCCATTCTTTTCATATAATCTGTATCTCAAGTTGGTAAGGTTAACCTCAAGTAACATCTTGACAGAAGGCAAGTCTTGGTAATTTTTGCAAACAAACATTATTTTTGTTTTGATGGTTTGTTTGTTTGATTGATTGGAGTTTAACACCGTACTGAAGGGTATTTCACTTATATGACGATGGATTGTCCACTTCACACTGTTCCTTACCTCATTATTTTTGTTTTGAAGTTTACCTTCACTAGAAATGATAGAGAGATTACCTGAACTTTGAGGATATCATCACTGTTGATATCCATGGATTCCTCCTCGGGGAATTCCCCCAGTTTGGTGACCAGTTCCACCAGAGCTCTCCCGCGGAATGCTACACCTTCGCCCTGTCAACATACACATTCAACAATTTATTAATTCACACAGAAGGCGTAAATTCACATGGACATTTTGTTTGTCTGTGTGTCTGGCTGGTCTTTAATCGTATTTGTCAGTCTACAGGATAACATAATAAGTAAGACTTTATGGATTTTTAACTTCTGGGTTTATTCATATGCAACGTTTCAGTGCAGATACTAGCACCGTTTTCAAGCTTATGAGAGTAATAACATTAAGAGCATGTATATATACAGTTTGAGGCACCACAGGTGTAAAAAAAAATTAAAAAAAATTGAATTGTGATATGAAACTAAACGCATATAATAAAGAAACAAGTCGTACTTCATGTATATTACAGAAACAAGCAATACTTTTACACAGGTGTTAATATTTGAATAAAGTAGACTGATTGGTAAATGTATTCGAGGAGGGGGTTAGCGTTTCACCAAGTTGATAACGTCATCATAAGCTGGGTGAATGTAGAAGCCAATGTCTCTGTTTAATTGGGGTTTTGTTCTGCGAATTTGGATGGCTTCCATGATGGATGGCTTTTTGTTTTTACACCTGTGGTTTGTTTGTTTGTTTGTTTGATTGGGGTTTAACGTCGTACTCAAGGGTATTTCACTTATATGATGACGGATTGTCCACTTCACACTGCTCCTTGCCTTATTACAGTGGAAAACCGAGAGGAAACCTCATAAAAACATTGATTGATTGAATAATACCCATGAACTATTTCAGAAAGGATTTTTCTGCAGCAGGCTGAATCAGCTACTTCTGTACTTTGTGTTAGTACTAAAACGGGTCTTTTTTTGTTTTTTTCAGTCAGGCGCTTAGCAATGTATTTTTATAATCTGGCAAGGTCGGGTTGTTTTGCTTGACAACCTTATTATACAGAGAAGCCTAGTAAACCAAACTTAGTCTGGTATCTAAGTGTCTAGCAGAAGTTCATCTTTGAGGGAGAATGTCTGCATCAACACAATCAAGGTCAGTATTATTTGTTTGATTGGGGTTTGACATCATACTCAAGGGTATTTAACTTATATGATGACGGATTGTACACTCGACACTGTTCCTCAGTGGACAACGGGAGGAAACCTCGTAAAAACCACCCCCATGATTGCTGGAGCTCACTCATATACCTGATAGTCGACAGACAGACTCAATCCCGTGAATGGTACATCGAAGTAGGATTAGTCAGCGCACATGCTATCCACTAAGCCACGGACACAGGTCAGTATAAAGAAAGGAAGTCCTTAGCGACCAGTCTATTGGCCTTCCCCATTCTTTTTAGTACAAACTTCTGCTTGAGAAATTAATAATGCAATTTGAAGTAGGAACCTAACATACCTATAATATAAATCAGATTATCATAACAATAAACGTAAGTGTTTTGTTCTGTTCGAAATTGCATGTCCATCTTCTGCTGAGCAAAGGCAGTTGTAATACGATGCTCGAATCATACGGATCTTAGCCAGGGATTTGGAACACTGAGTGTTACATCAACATTCTCAAAATTCATGGTAGTGCGTGCCGATTGCATGGGGATTTTGCGTTCTAATGGAAATGTAGTTTCGTAAATCAAACTCCAAATGTGAACAGCAGATAACTAAACAATAAATGTCAGTACTTAAGACTTTTTTTTCAGGAGAAGCCCTTGTTTGGACCACAATAACAGCAAAAAGTTAACGATGTGTTTGAAATAAAACAGCTGCGGCACAATCTTCAAATAAAAACTTACAAAACGGGTACCTGCCAAGAAGACACCCAAACGTCTTCAAATAAATCTCTAAGATTAACACCTCGAACTTACCTTCCAAAAGCCGCGCTATTATACTGTCTATGTTTAATTTATCTGCATCAGCCATTACAGTAGCCTTTTGGGGAAACAACTATAGATGGGTTGTGCTTTTTGTCGCTGTGAATCCCAAGATGATCGAGGATTTTACAGCGACCTTATTTCTCTACAGATCTCCCAACTTAAGATGGCCGCCGTTACGAAGGCGGTAGAATTCGTCAGTGAAGCATCAACATGCTGGGGTGTGATTGGGCTCGCGGAGTCCTGGAAATCTGACAGCACTACTTTTTGATTTCTTCTATGTTTCTAAGATTGAACTCCAATAAATTCAGTTTTTGAGACACTTTAACAGTTAATGTAATCCATCTACATCTCCTAAGAGAAAAATATGACACAAAACACTTTTTAAAACAAAATTTGTCAAAAACGCGGTGCATCATGGGGCAAGGTTGTTGGAAAATGGCGGTACAGTGTAAAGCGACGATAATAACAAGTTTTCGAAATGAAACGTGATTTATTGCATACGAATGTCGCTTCAACATTGTATATCATTTGGTGTTAAGCTTAATTTTGGTCAAATTATTACAACGAAACGAAATAATGTGACTTGCGATGAACGTCAAACGCAAAGGTAAGGGTTTTTAGACCGTTTCTAAGGACTCTCGTCACTACATGTTTTCTTTGATCTTTGCGCACATTGACAGCATCCATGTGGATACGATTACTGTTGAACATTCCTTTGGGTGAATGTACTAGCGTATGTCATCGTAAAGAAATGTATCTTTGACATTGATTTCCCATTGTCTGTTATACCTAGATTATATTCAATTGTAGTGGATTGTTGAATCAAATAAAAAAATGTTTATTTCTAAGGATGTTTAGGGCCTAGGCCTATGCCGTTTAGAAAGTGAATATTACCATTATTTTCTTAATTTTGGTATAACACTTTCTTACTTTGAACAGATTCTTATTCAGAAAATTTTGCATGCTGAGAACCTGCAACTCTACGATACAGTCTATACTGCATTGATAATACAGCTGATTTTGTTCTTCATTGGAGGCTGTCACTTTATTTAGTTTACCAGATACTCTAAGCCTATATGTTCATCAAGATTCGATTTAAAGTTCCTTACCTTCATCTATCATTGCCTATCGCCTATCACTAATTTAAGTTAAAATTTCTTTTCCTTTTGGTATCAAAATTAAATAAGATGTTGTCTTCAAAAGTTCATATTGAACAATGTACTAGCCGTCCTTAAAAAGGAAATGGTTAGTCAGCTAGACATAAGCCACTCAGTCAATCGACCATCCTTCGACTAATTTAGAAGGTTATATTCACTGAAGTCTAAGTAACAGACCTTCTTGCCCCTCTGGTTGGGGTAATGCTTTCAGCTTTGCAGGTGGCTCAAGCCGATTAACCTTTTAAACTCTGCATCTAGCAAGAAGTGGGCAATCCATTTTCATAAAAGTGGTATACCCTAAAGTACGTTGTTACACCCTTAAGTGTAAATTTTCATATTTTGATTTAATTCAATAACTCTTTTTTTATATTTCAGATTTTCAAAAGGCAGCAGCCTTCATCCATGAGTTTTTGTTGAAGCTGAATGAAGAAGCAGAATGTGCAGAATTAAGAGACACATTAAATTTAGTTTTGCTGCATATGCAAAAATATTATCGTACTCTCCAGGGACGAAATCAGGAGAAAAGTTTCCAACAGACTTTGTCATTGACAACACGTGGGCTAAGTCCTTTGACTCCGTTTGTTGACGCTCCTGACAAATTTCAATGGAAATGGATCAATTTAGACAGTGGCAGGGTGTTTTCATCCATGTCAGTCGAAGGAAGTCAATGTTTTACAGTGCTGCCACCAATAATTCAAGCCACAAAGCTAGGAGACTTAAAATATATGCTTCAACTTATTCAAGCAGGTTTGTCATGTTAATAGTATCTAGTCAGTAGAATTTAGCATTTGAGTTTACCAACCCTTTTACAAATGTACTATTTATCATTTTTGTAAAAGTTGATTTATGCGTAATACGGTAAGTATTATGCCCCCTTTATAGTCAGTATTCATGTACTGTCAATTATGGGGCCAATGATACGAGATCCCCTTGTTTATTTTAGGCCTACTACCTTATATAAGTACATAACATTGAGTACGATGTTAAAAACCTATCAAACAAACAAACTGTCTTATTTGGTATTTTAGGGGCCTTGGAAGAATATATTCTCACAATGTTTTCACGGTAAGGTTATCATTTAGACAGAGTGCCCATTCAGTGTCCTCTCTGTGAACACAATTGTCGATGTTAATCTTCTGCTGTACAGTACATCTCTATCAATATTCTTACCTAAAATCACTACTGTTACCTCCGAACTTGAAATTTTATGAATTTGAATACATGTCAAATAACAATAGGCTTATATAAAATTAAGACTTCCACGTTATGATGAAATGATAAAAAAAATCATTCTGTTTTATAATATTTTGTCATGCTAGGGCAACTAAAAAAAAATTACAAAAGATTATTTGGCAAGGTGTGAGTTTAGAAAAATAAAATAGTTTATATTTTCTTGCTTGTAGGAAAAAAAAAAATATTCGAAACTATTAGTAAACATTATTTAACTTATATTTTATAACCTCCAATCTTGTATAATCTTAATACCACTTATCTCGAAAATTGCAGATTGACCCTGCGCTGTTAAGTTGCTACAAAGAGCAGAGGTTGTCCGCAGAGGGTTGTCAGTCCTGACACCTCAAGTATTGTTTGGAGTTTGACAGAGCTATAAAATAGGTGGAATAAGCTTTCGCAATCAATTTAATTAATTTTATTCATGGGTTGAATTTGTTTTGTCAGATGAGTTTTACAGGTTTGTCCATCTTAATATTATCCATATACCATATACGAGTTTACTGTTGATGGAATGTCATTTCACTGCTGAAACTTGTAGGTTTTTATTTAATATTATAATACATGTCTATTTTTTGGCACAGAATCCTCTGCTGTTGAGGATAGAGACGGTATTGGTAGAACGGCTTTAATGTATGCAGTCCATTTCAGTCAATTGGACGCTCTGAAAATCCTTCTGCAAAATGAAGCTGACCCAAATGCTTCTTCCCATGGTAAGAATTATTTTTGTTGTCTATATGAATAATAAAACTATTAAAGGTGCCACTTTGTCCAATTATACCAGTTCACATTGCCTTATGCAGAGATGCCTATTCGTACGATTTTTATTTTGTACATTTGATTTTTTTTTTTTAAATATGGGAGTACGGATAATTTTGCAAAATACACATTATGGCATTTATTGTAATTAGATTAGTAGAAACATAAAAGTTTTTGAGACACAAACTTTCTATTCCGATTTTCTCTGTTATGCACTTACTCCAAACACATTTTAGGTATTTTCCCTGGGGAAAAATAGCACCATAAAGTGTGTGCAAAAACAGATGCTGTCATGAATTAATGTTGTTCCAAAACATCCCAACCATTTGATTGTATCTCCAGTCGTGTGCCATTCAATTCTGGCAGGTGGTTGGAGGGAGCTTCATGTTGCCCTGGTGCTCTCAGAGCTAAAGGGAAACAGGAAGCCGATCTGTTTGT
>JAQQZZ010045103.1:0-10267 GCA_030265115.1 Mopalia vespertina | reverse complement strand
CCCACCCAGCCACCCACCTTCCTCCTAATGTTCTTTTGTGTTTATATACTTTGTGGATTATTATAGGATGGGACACAATATGAGCTGTGATCACTGTTTTCTCCAAAGATCCAAATTAAATCATACATATACACATTTATTCAAAATATATATAGCTCAGTCGGTAGAGTGTTGGGCCTATAACCCAAAGGTCCTGGTTTTGAATCCCGGTGGAGGCAAGCAAATTTTTCTCTCTTCATTTATATTCAAAATATATATATATTTTGAATAAATGAAGAGAGAAAAATTTGCTTGCCTCAGATATATATAGAATGAATTTGTAAACGTGATACCAGAGTCAATTGAAAAACTTAATTTTTCGTTATACATTATCCCCTACAGATGGAATGAAAGGTTTATCTTTTAAAATATTATATACACATGCTCACTTTTTTTTGCTGCGAATAATACATCGATATAGATTTCTCTTTTTGAACAGAGAAACTTGAGTGTATTTTCAAAAACAAAAAAAATAGCAATCAGAAGTTAAGGCATGACGACAATAAAAACAAAAGAAGATTTTGTGGATTATAAATCAACCAGACAGAATTAATAATAAACCAGACAATTTCAATTCAAACCAAATTGTTACACGTGTATGTTGAAAGCTTATATGAGGTAACTTCTGCATAGCATTTACAAAAGTATAGATCTGTTTCCCCAGAGGTAGGCCTAATCTGTTTATAATAAGGATAACTTTGAAAAGTTTATATTACTTCAACAAATGCCTCGAAGGAATGAAGTTTTTACGCAAGAAAAAAACAAGAAAAACTCAAACAAATTGAACGAGAAGGAATTAAAAACACATTATAATTTATCTTGAATACAATTTATTGCACATGATATTTGGACATATCGTATATCGAATTCATACACGTGCTTGTAATCACTTTCTCTCGTGTCATTTTGAAATGTATTCCCTGAGATATCGACACAAAGATATGACATGAGATTTGTTTCATTTTTTCGTGAGTGAAATCGACATTGCCTTAACAAAAGCTTCAAAACTATTACGTTTTTAGAAAATTACCTGAAATTTTAGACTATGCTTTTTTTTATCCGGGTGAGAGTAAACGTCACTTGTCAGATAAGGACGTCGAGGACCGCATTGAAAGCCTCACAGATTAACTGTTTTTGATACATCGCTTGTATCAGGCACGTGCATGCTGTTAGCAAAAGCTGTCTGATTTCAAATCTAGGTGGATTAGATATTAATATTATTGGACTATTTTGTTGGTTGGTCTCGTACCCTTTCTTTCGGCCTCCCAAGCCCACCGGGCGGGCTGAGTGGCTGCTGGACAATCGTCGGCTATAAATTCACGCATATGCCCAGTATCTGACAGTTGTATGCCCATCGCACCACGAGGCTAGACGCACAAGTTCCACAGGTGGCGGTCGATACTAGACTCTTATTTCACTGCGTTTGACAGTCCGGTTCATATCGTGACAGTAATTGACCACAACATTCAGTTAAAAGACACGGCCTACGCTGGCTATTTTCCAGTATATTCACAGAAATTGACAACAGCGCATTGACAGATTGGCCTACTTTCATAGTCACATCAGTCCTTTTTCCGGGAAATCTAATTCACACATTTAAGTTACGAAGACCTTTGAACATCGAAATCGACAGGCAAACAAGAATGGCGACGACAACTGCATATATGCCAGAGCGATTTGACAGGTTGACGAACAGACAGTCTTTTCAACATTGCTCATCGTCACCTTTCGAGACCAATTTCGGTGATTCTAATTATGGTAAGTAAAATATATATTTCTTAGTGTAAATAATGTAGTGAAGAATATTATTTTTTGTACTTTTGGGTTAAACATTATTTTATTTCCGGAAGTTTGGAAATCAGGGTTTGTAATTTTAGTTTAAACAATAATTTAATTTTATAAATTTGAAAATCAGGATTTGTAATTTTAGTTTAAACAATATTTTATTTTCAGAAATTTGGAACTCAGGGTTGACTAACAGGCTATAAAGCCTATATAATCTTAATGCCCTTTTTTAGGTTTTATTTTATATATTTATCAGTGGTTTTGGATTGCGAATAGTTATGCCTTTAGATCGCATTTTTTTAAAAATAAACTAGTTAAATTGTTCTCCAAGTTATAAGTATTATTAGATATCTCATATCATATTTTGGTCCATAAACTATAACGGAAAGAGTTTTATTATCATTATTATATTTATATCGGATCATATTATGAAAAATTATATAGGCCTAATATTTATTCCTTTTCATAATACATTAATTTTTCTTTTGATTTGGATTTCTTTTCGGTATTTTTTTTTTTTTTTTTTATAAAATACATTTAGGATTTTATTAATTATGATTTTTCTTAAATGTAAAATTTTGTCAAATTAAAACATTGTGGTAAATTGGTGGATCAAAAATATATCTTTACTTAATTGGGAACCAAATATGAAGGGTTAAATTTATTAATTATTGCAAATTTCTATCGGATTAAAGCGTAAAACTGGAATTTATGTGAATCAAATAATCTCTATTCACTATAAATTTGGAAGCGAAATTTGGTGAGTTAAATTGTGCTTAAATTTAGAAGAAATTAGATGAGATTGTAACGTACTGGGATAGCTGTGATTTAATATTTGCATGCAGTGCGTGTAGCAGGCAGCCTAATCAAGTCTGTAAGACTCTATGTATATTCCATACTAGGCTACAATCAAATATCTCCAGTGACATGGGTGAAATTAATCCGGAATGATTGCTTTCTGACATGTAGAACTCGGTTGCCATGGATTCGCGCGAGTGAATATAACATGCATATTACCCTTCCTATCCGTGTTATAAAGCAACTTGCTCATATACGACTTCCATGTATGTGATTAAATTATGGCTTTGTGTTGAACATGACCGATTAGTACCAAATAATAGGAAAGGTCATTTCGTCTCTAAACAGTCGAGCAAACTTTTGTGTTCAGGTCATTTTGGCCCGAGGGGTCGCGTGGGACTACACAAAGGAAATGTACAGTGTACGAGATCACCTGCCGGTATTTGCTTTTTCAGTTCTGTCCGAGAATTATACTGTAAAATCTCATGCGGTTGCAGCCACTGTGTCTTTGAATGTTGACTGAAATTAAATAAATCAACATTCACTATTTTCCTCCATTATTTTTGCCTGGATTTAAAAAAGAAAAAAATACATGGTATTAAATATATACATTTTCGTCGCCATGGCTATAATTATAAAGCTTATCGTTATTTTAGAGCAATGATATCTGACGGCAAAATAATGTTTATTCTTATATGAGGGCCTAATTAACTTCTACTTAATGGAGATAAAGAATTTATTTGAAGTCTCTAATTTCGATTTACTTCTCACTCTCTTGAATATAACTCGACGGGATAACAAAATAATGCAGGTATCGGAACAATGCCTTGAATGAAAGCCATAATTGGGCTGTCACTTACAGGCAATTGATTGTCAATGGCCGCCACTGCTGCTAGGCACGTGCTTCTTTGTCGTCTGCGCCGTTGTTAACAACTGGTTGAAGCAGACGAGCCTTACATCTTTTGTTAATCCTGAAAGGACATTATGTCATTCAGGTGGCAGTGTTTTGCCCATGACGTCATAAGTGTGTACATTTCAGCCATGTCAGTTACATCATTTTCAAGATCTAACCGCATACACGTGCTGCCCGCGCGCTGTTATTCGACTGCACGCGACTCCATGGTGTCATGTTAAACTAAACAGTTGTCAGGCGTCTTAATTATGGTTTGATTCTAGATAATAGTAATTAAATATTGTATCAGTGGAAATTTTCTCATTTTCTGTGGACATACACAGGGGTTATCGACATATCGACAAACATACTGGAAAGTACACATGTAGGCCTACATTAAGGCCTTCCATGATAATAGGCCTACATATTAATTGAATTAGACTTATTTTCGAAGAAGGATTTAAAGAACTTTCTTAAAAATATATACAAATAACACCATGCTATTGGCATAGATGTGACCCTTGACCTTTTTGTGATTAATCAATGAACATATTGGTTCGATTGTTTCTTCGCGCACGTGGATAAACATCTGCTAGAGTTACGTCTACCGGAACATGTCAATTGCAATTCGGCAGGTGTCAGATGTACCCTTTCGGCGACTTCAAAGTACAATCACAGGAGGCCATTTATTTACAAACTGACGTAATTACTGTATAATATTCATACCTTTTTTTTCAGAATCTATTTACAGCTGCCAATCAGCGGCCTTGAGTGGTAGTGTGGCGCCCCCTGCCAGGAAGAGGAAATCTTCAAGGGAGAGTAACGACCTGCCGGCAAAAGTTCGCCACAGGTGAGGCAAACAATGTTCTTCACAACTCAATTTTTTTTGTGAGTGTGAAAAATAAACTCTGACGGCATTAATTAAGTGAAATTAATTTTGAATACGCCTTTATAATATGACATACAAACTATTGTATGCTGAAAATAGTTGAGTGATGGGACGGGCTCTTCTCTGCGTAGCTGTGCAAATAAGAAACTAGCACAGTATAACAAATAGCCAGTCAATAACAAGTTGTTTCAAAATTGAAAAAAAAAATCATCGTATGTATAAGAAACTGTCGTGTTTTTTTCTCCATTTGACTCCTTATGTGGCGGCTACGAACTATAGGCTTAATTTACTAACAACTATTTCCTTTATTAGTAACTATTTTAAATTTGATAACTTTTTTTGTTTGAAGGGCCTTAAGAAGCTGAACATTATATATGTAACAAATATAAAAATTGAGATATAAACACAAGTTATGAAAAGATGAAAACGTTAATATTTATCCTGCAACCATCCTACCAACCAATCTCCAATCAACCAAACAACAAACCAACCAACTAACCAGCCAACCAAACAACCAACCAACCAACAATCAAACCCGCCAACCAATCCCCCAACCAACCAACCAACCAACCAACCCACCGACCAGCCAAACTTTTAACTCATTTGACTAACATCGGATTTTTCATTTCTGTTTTTAGAACCACATTTTCTGTCTGGCAATTGGATGAATTGGAGCAAGCGTTTAAACGAGCCCCATACCCTGACGTGTTTACCAGAGAGGAGTTAGCTCTACGATTAAGTCTGAGCGAAACCCGTGTTCAGGTGAGTTAGCGTCTTAACGACAGTAATTTAGTACAATTATCAACCACCAAGGGTGGGAAGAATGCTAGTCACAATTCAATTCTTTTTTTAATCTGAAAAGAATAACTGAGAGGGAAAAAAATTAACTTTTTCTGAATTCTAAACTAAATTCTAAATTTTTAAAATCTGAAAAAATAAAGTCTGAAAAGAATAAATGAGAGGAAAAAATGTATATTTTTTCTGAATTCTTTACTATTTTTAAAATGTCAAAAATAAAGTTTGAGTGGCAGCGATGTTAAATGCCGCCTTTCAGTTTTACGTTTTACATTATTACGTATTATATCGTTTATTTGAGTTCGTGTGTATCAATTATTAACAGTTGGGAGGGTGCTAATATACAAACCGTTAAAGTTTTTCAACTCGAATCTCACCGGCAACTTGACAAGATTCTGAATTAGTGTGTGCCTAACGGTGACAATAACATTTATTATGTTATAATCAGGAACAAGGATTATCATATTTTTTTTTTCGGATTCCGATTTTTGCTGTGAAGTGTTATGATGTCAATATGTTTGCTCCTCTGACCAAAATGACCGCATACTAAACCTAACTCTAAACATAACCATAGCTTTTCACCTAACACTAAGGATGAAGTCATAGCTTACATGGCGGACTTACCCTGCATCGTCTGGGGACACGTCTTTATGCGTATAGCCTCCGCTATACTGTCTTTTAAACAATTATTTCGCTCTTATAACAATTGCTTAGTTTTGCATGTTTGCATTTTTTTTTTAAATATATATTTTTTTTGTCCATAGGTCTGGTTCCAAAACAGGAGAGCGAAATGGCGAAAGGAAGGTGCAAACAGAAAAGGAGGTGTGTAGAGTTTTGTTGCATGATTCTTTCCAACAATTAATCTAATAGTATAATACACCTACTTCAAATATCATGTTAATAGTCATTACCTTCTCTCCCTGTAGGTTATCCATAACAACTCGAGATTAAAGTTATTTAGAAACTAAGCCCTGGAGGTTTATCTATATAGAACATGAAATGTTAGTTAATTAATTTATTTATGCAACTCTCTTTTTGCTTTTTATCAGGAAACGCTTCTCCGGTAGATATGCCAAACAGCTATAGATCAGCCATAAATCCGGAGCGGAAAACATCACCGCAACAACTTCACATGAGGTCACCCGATCTTGCGCCTTCACCAAATATTATTCCAGCACCAAATACGACAACTTCTCCAAATATGATGACATCATCAAATTCAGCGAGAACACCAGACTCTCTGACGTCACCGGGCTCAGTGAGCGGGCCTTCAGTGTCAGCGGGCCCAGTGACGTCACCAGAATCTTCTCCAGTGCCGTCCCCTTATGCAGGCTCACCCTTGGTGACGGCACTTCCGCCACAGATCTCTCCGCCGTCAAATGTTGTTTATCCACCAATGCATTTTATGCCGCCACTTCACACCTTTCACCATAATTCATTCTCCATGCCCGCGGGGAATTTCTGCGACCCAATTTATGATAGCTACTACAGACCATTTACAAATCACTACAACCAGAGTGCTCCAACATACATGGAGATACCACAGCATTTGCTCTAACTTTTTTTTTCTTGAATTTCCAATACATAATTTGTCATTAAACATGATTTGTATATAGTGTATTTAATGTATTTATATTTATAACAATCGATCACAACTGTCTCTCACTATTTTACCACAATTCGTTATGGTGTTTTGCCGGGTAAAAGGCAATACAACATTATCCAGTATATTTTGTATGCACCAGAGACTGCCTGTATATATATTTGTGAATAAAATTTACACAATGGACACTACTGTTTGTTCTTTAAATTTATTTATTTAACTATCTGTAGGATACCAAAACTGAACGCCGTTGACTCTCCAAGTAATGCGACAGGAGTTGTTACCAAGTTCAGACTGCAATATATTGCAGCGGGGTAAGCGCAGTCAACCTAAAAACTGTGGCGAAAATTTCATGCCCTCTTCCCGATTTTAAGAATGTACTGAGCATACCATCTCGAACGTCATGCGATCGTCGCCATTCTGATATGCAATGTTTCTTACATGCATCAACCGATCGACATAGTCCGCGTTGTGTAGAGATTTCACAGATTTCCTCTGTTTTAGGTTCTAAAATTGATGTACTCCTAAATTAAATTTTATTTGTTCTAAAGCCATGTTAAAATTGCTAGGTTTATTACAGCGTGTGGGTAATCAGAAACCTTTTAGTAAAGTCTATACATGGTAGTAAATGCCAATATTGGAATAAAGAAGTCTGCCTTAAACAATAACTTCACAATTTGAGTAATGTAACTGTCCCATGGCCAATCGCCTAAGCCGTTGCACTGCTATAAAACGCTCTGTGTGTCTTTGTTTTTGCATCTTATGATTGGATCCCGTCTTGTGTTTGTGTTGTACGGTGCCTAACTATGTGGGTCGTGGGTTCGATTCCTGGACGGGTTTCAACCTGCAAAATTTTCTATTATACAATTTGTACAAACTGAGAAAGTGTTATCCCGAAATTACGAAAATGCTGTTTTGTTTGTTTGTAGCCCGTGTCTGGCGTTGAGCTGTTGGGCTGTTTTGTCTCCATATATGAGTTAATAGAGGCAAAAAATAAAACTCTACGAAGGGTTAAAATAGAAAGAACACAATCACACTTTGAATAATCGGCAACTGATTATGTCCATGTTTTGAATGTGTTTGAGACTAAAGAGACTTAATTATCTCCCTTTGCGTAATGCTCTCCATATAAGGTCTGTGTTAAATTAAACAGCTTTGAAATTTGTTTACGAAATAATCTTGACGGATTTCTGGTATTTCTAGCTTTATCTATATTATGGTAATAATGCCGTAAATAGTAACCGCGGCAGAGGTGTATAGTTTTGTTCAAACATGGCGGCTCCCATCGATCTAATGCAACAAGCATACAAACCTTGTTTTCTCCTGTCTGTATTTCAGTTGAATAAATAACGGGCATCCATATGTTTGGCTAACAAGGTTTAACATCAGCAATACAAGCGAAATATGTTTCCTCCTTTTTTTAAAGAGACCTTACCATAAGCGCCACATAAAACCCCAAGCAAAAAAACAAACAAATCAATATACGAAAATCTTGATCATGATATCACCCACGTTCCCATTGCCAGGCTTAAAATGCGAAAAACGAGACTTTCACATTCCACCCTTGCTTCAATTTGCAGCAAAAACTTGGCAAAAATTTAATTGGTCTATTATAGAAACAAGCAGCCAATCAGAAAGTGGTTTACAAATGACGTCAACAAGTCAACAATAAACAAGCGTTGCGCCTCTGTTAATTAACGTGTCTGTGATGACGTCAGGACTTGTAATGATAGGACTAAGATCGTGCGTGTGTATTACATTTATACGTACTTCTCATTCTGTGTTTAAACCAGCTCTATCTTTTCTAATGAAAGCACTAATCTGATTGGATGGGTTAAAGAGAGATCACTCGAAAGTATAGCTATTGTAGCTATTCTAGACTCCAGTAAACTCAGGGGCTTCGGTCCTTGGAGGCAACGTAGGAAAGGAAAAGACGCTTTATGAGACGACCTTCTATTCCGCCTTGCCTTGGGAAGATGGATTTCATCATACAATTAAGATAAAACTTCTTATCTATATAATACATATTTGGATCGCTTCTGCACGATTACAGATCAAGTCGGTAGGGCTCGCTTATTTTCGGATGATTGTGTAGCAAAATGATTTGCTTGTATTGGCTAGACACCTAAATTTAGCTGTTGTATAACTGTATTCGCAATTCTGCTTTCAACTGATTTAAAACTACGCATAGAAAAATCACACGAAAAATCCTTGAATAAAAACACGATCCCACACGTAAGATGTATGACAGCAACTTCCTATCACTGTTAGTTTTACGTGTTTTGGGGATTCAAGTTTGATTCCGCTCGAAAATATCTACTTATGGAAAAGTTGGCAATAAAACAGCCAAATATCATATTTTTCACAAATATTTTATTGTTTGGTTCTCCTATTTACGTATACAATCTCAACATGGATGTCGCACCGAAGCTTTAGTCGATTCGACAACGACCTGCGCACTCATAAACACCATTACAATACAATTCAATGGCATTATTTGTTTGTGCAACTACTACAATAAACATTTTCTAGTACCATGCATTTTAGAGCGTTTCTTGTTTTGTTCTCTCATAAACGTCTTCAACAATTGTATAGGAATAATTCGACGACAAATGTGGTAAAATTACAAACCTATATATGTTGGTCTAATTGGGGGCAAATATATTTATGGCCAAAATCATTTTGTTATAGTGGCAACCAACAGAATTCTACGTGTGTCAGGTGTAAAAGATTAAAAGTAACACTCCATATTTTTGAGCGAAGGATACTCCCAATAGATTATTTTTGTATAAAAAAAAATTTAAAATGATATTAAATTTCGTGTTAAATACATAAAATGGTTATTTAGGAAATATTATAATAAAATTGAAGATTTCATTTTTAATGACATTTCCGTGTGTCACGTGTGTGATTGTATACGATAGAAATAGTTCGCTCTGAATTGCTGTGTCAACGTTAAAACGATTAACCGCTATTCCATCGATGTTTGTTGTTCGATTGGGGTTTATAACGTTGTATTCCAGAGTATTTCACTTGTGACGACGGATTGACAATGGTACACTGCGTCTTGTTTAAATACGATGGAAAACCGAGGAAAAAACCTCGTAAAAACTACCCCGCGATTGGCGGAGCGACATTGTTTGGCTCCCTCATATACCTGATGGTGGACAGGCGGATTCGAACCCGTAAACGGTGTACGACAAAGATTAGTAGGCCCACACGCTTACCATAAATTCGTGGCCACAAGCCTTAATTTGAAGTGTGAATTGAATTCTAACTTGCACAAGCGTATTCAAGAATTCAATTACGATTACCAAACTTGCTATAAAATGTACGCTGCAAAAACTATAGTATTAAACGCTGAAAAAGAATTACGTCAACGCCGTTGGCGATTGGATAAAGTAGTTCTATACTTTTATTCAACAATATAGTGTGTGTGTGTGTGGGGGGGGGGGGGGGGGGGGGG
>JAQQZZ010045092.1:0-10267 GCA_030265115.1 Mopalia vespertina | reverse complement strand
ATGTCTGCGTCGAAAACAGACCGCGAACAGCATAGGCTTGTCTACTTCAAAACAAGATATAAAGCAAGGATATCTCTTTGGGTCAACAACACAAATTTTAATATATACTATAAGACATTTTCTATTAGGTGGAGAGATGCATTTGTTGTATTTTCCCCTCTTTTAACGCCGTGTAATTGGCATTTCACTTATATCGCGACGGTGTACACTTGCAGTAAAAAGCCTCACTAACGCAGTTATTAAATATGAAGTATTTTGCTCTGTATTAATATTACTCCAGTGGTAAACTAAGACGGTATGTTTCAGCTTTGACCATATTGCCCTGAAATTGGCCTTTATAAGAATGTTGCTGAGATTGAAAACCTGTATTTGTGCTTCCGATATTCATGCAATTATTTGTTCTAAAAATTGGCTGCTATCCAGGGCTAAAAATAAGTTTATCCAAATAATACAGTTTCATATCCACAAAAGACAGAGGGCTTGAGAGGTAACTCTTTTGGTTAGTTTCAGTCAGTTGTCTCCCTTTAATAGTACCAGTTTGCGTCACCAACTGCGTAAACACAAATTTAAGGGACCTTTTATCTGGAAAGGAGGGTGAATGGGAGGGAGGTTTATCTACTGATAATCCTTTTTATTAAATTCTTTTTTCCTATTTAAATCAACAGGCAAACGATACATCGCTGCGGTATCATTTCGTGGAGCAAAATTTAGATATTTTGAAGGAAGAATGGGCGACAAGATTAAGTGAAGTGACGCAGGATGGAGTATGGGATGACGTTGATTTCACACTGAAAGGCGACCATTCTAGAATGAACGAAAATAAATTCGAAGAAGGTGGACTTCTTATTGTACATCCGGGTCAGGTAGTCCGAATTCCATTCACTGGTGCAGAACAGATCAAGTTGTCAGTCAAAGCAAATGGCGAACACAGGTTATGTAAACTGTTGAAGGTATGCACAGCAGATAATCGGGGAGTAATTGACACATCATCAACGACGAACACCCCATATGGAATCCAATACGTACCTTTTAAAATCCCTGAAGATCTGCAAGGCAAGGACATTAGGGTTGACCTTGAATTTTCCACAGAAGCTGGTCTGTATGTAAAGCGCCTCTATATAGATCTGAACCGCCGTGCTAAGCGAGGTGCTACTTACACAGCCTGGTCCGTTGAGGAAATCCCCAATGAAAACTTTTTCCCGGACTATGATCAGTTTGAATACGGTTCATGTCAAGTGGGATGCGGTCCTGTTGCCTGGGCCATGGTTTTTGGATACTATGATCGACGAGCAACTGCCTATGTAGGAACGTATGGATTAGGAAGCCAGACCTTATTCCGCTGTGGTGCAGACGGCACGACTGGATCAATTAACTGTGTAGCTCCAACTGGTACGACTGTAGCAATGAAAAATTACATGAAAATATTACACGGACTACTTAAGACATTCTGCCTAGCCGGACAAGGGGCCACTTTACAAAGCCGGATGGATAACGTGGAAGGTTTCTTCAGAGAACACCAGACTTCTGGATCACCGGATATCATCAGTCACAAGCGTTTGTTCAGTTTTTTCGGTGCTTACAGCAACTCTGTGCGTGACAAGGGCCTGGCAGCTATCCGTGACGGTTGGCCCGTCATCGTGGGCATCAGAGTGAGTGGTCTGTTCAGTCAGCATTATCCTGTGGCCACGAAGTACAGGTCCAGAGTGAAGAGCGAGAGGAAATGCTTTTTCTGGAGATGTCGGACCAAACAAACAACTGAGTACGAGATGTACCTACACATGGGCTGGGGAGGCAGCCAAAACGGCTGGCGATCCGCAAAAATGTTCTTCGCTACTTATGCTAAATACTGATGACCTGTCAACACACTGATTCTGACCAAAGTTGTTTTCGGTAAACAAGTATCTTTTTTGAAAAAATATTTGTAATCAAGATCAACTTTAACACAACTATTACATATTCAATTGTGAATCCCAGTTGATTGGCGCTATATAAAGTACTCTAGACTATTCTCTATACTAAATAGTTTCAGGGTTTTTTTTTAAATATTGTCTTGGAAAAAGATGCTGATGTTTCCTTGAATTTAATTTTCTTCCATAGTGGTGTGGTTAAATAAGAGCAATGTTTCCATAAACCAGCCAAACCGCCTTTGTCACAAATTTTATATGCGTTTTGCTTATTTTTACCCTAAATGATAAAGTTGCGATAGAATTCAGTGCTGCAAATGTTCAAAGCATATCTGATTAAATTTATATTCAGTCACTTTTAAGAGTGTGTACCCGTTTTGCTTTTGCACAAATAAAACCAATGTACCCCTTCTGTATGCATTTTAATATATTATTCTGGTTGTTTCTTTGATTTTTGATTTTTTTTTTAACTGGGGCCCGATTTTTTCGAAACCCGGACAAAATTGTTCTTCTTTTAAGGGTAATAATCTAACCATTAAAGAAGAAAAACACAGCTCATAAAAGAGATAAATAGTCTATATAAATCATTTGTCTAATTATATTATTTTTATCTAACCGATGTATAACTTTTGAAATGTTCTTATTTTCTTTTAAGTCATTGTCTGTTTATCAAATAGAAGATGCACACAGTTCTTTGAATAATCAAAAACGTGTTTGCTTAAGAAATTATCCCGTTCGGGCCCTAACAGCCTCGGGCCACAATCGTCGCGAAATTCTCGTAACTGTGTTAACTACGCTCGGTCGTGATTGATGTATGAATATGCATCAAAATCGCACATTTTGTTTGCCGGAAGCCTATTTACCGGCGTATGCACACTATTCTCCACACTAACATAAACCTAGTGAATTTCATATGGCTTTAGAGTGCATTATGTGCCGTACTAAAACACAGGAAAACTTGAAATCTCTATACCAGGTACGGACTATGTTATCAGGTGATTTGAAAAACAAATCTATGTCATAATGGCGATGATGGTTTGACGTCCTACATGATAATCGCTGTAAATCCGAGGACTTCCGAGTGCTTTGCTTATTTGAGCATTGCCTAAAAGCGTTGGTACAATTGCCGCCAGATTTTATCTGACCCATACAAAAATGTTATCCTTTTGTGGATTATACTCTTAACAAAAGAAGGGGATTATAAAAAGGTTTGGTTTGTTTGTTTGTTTAGTTGGGGTTCAACGTCATACTCAAGGGTATTTCACTTAAATGACGACGGATGTTCACGCAAGACAGTTCCTTGCTTAAATACAGTAGAGAACCGGGAAGAAACCTAGTAAAAACCACCTCCGCGATTGCCGGAGCCACATCGTGATACTCACTCATATATCCGATGACCGAGAAGGGGACTCGAACCCGTAAACGGTACATAGACGAAGTAAGCAGTAAGCCGGCAGTCTATCCACTATGTCACGGCCACAACGTTAAAGTAATAGGCAGCTTGAGCAATCGGTGAACACTTTCGAAAAGACCATAACTTTCTCTCCCCAATTTTTTCTTTCCTGATTTTTGTATTTCTGCGTTAAATTCTACAGCCAGATAGTAAAGAAAGAATGTATACTGTTGTACCATTCTGTCGTCAGCCATTCAGAGCTCTATAGCTAATAGGTTCACTTCAGTTCATTTTAGAAATGGGCCGTATAAACCTTCTCCACATACGTACATGTTTACATAATATTTAACAATTGTGCGAGATGGCTAAAGTGGCCACAGGTATAGGGTTCGCGATAGAGGGTTCTGATGTGCTCTTAAAAGTAGATCTTCCTTAAGGAAATTTCAAAGCTTTAAAATGAATTTTGTCGTCCTTGCGTTTACTAAACATTTACTTTTATTGACATGTATAGCCACGAACAGAATTGTTGATCGATGTGTTTTCGTCTCACATTAGATTACAGGCAACAACATAATAAAAAATGAGAGTCGTCTTCCATTTGACCAGACTAACATAATTTACACATGCGCTGGTCTCTTGGAATAATATTTTATCCACAGATTTCTATATTCAGACCTGAATCTTAAGCGTACTGAATTAGTGAAAGTTGGTATCTCGTTTTATCATTATATTGCTCGCTACAAAAATCCGGTTCGGTAAGTGCATACGAAATGCATCAAGATAATGGGTTTATTTTTGCAAAGAAATCGTGAATAATGCACTGTTCTTATAATCTAAAAACTGTCAAAAGGAGTCGGATTTTCATTGTTCTTTAAAAAACAATGACTATTATTTTGTAGGAATTTACACATTTCATTTGTTGACTCTTGTATTCAATGGATTCGCATACATGACGTGCCTTTTTAGCTTTCTCTAGAAACACTTGTCTTTGTTTCGGCCATATTTAAATCATACTATAAAATAATTCTTAGATAAGAAATTTATCTACGACATCGATTGGTTTGACCTCATACGATCATTGAGTTGGTCCCATGTACGTAGTTTGAAGATCCAATTACAATAATCTTTATCTTAAGAGACATTAACCGCAAGATTATAGCTTTTGTAATATGAACAAAAACTGTCTTAAACTTTTTGAAACAACATTATAAATATTTGCAAAGAGCATGTAGATATATTAAAGTAGTGCTACATAAATCCTCATAAGCGTCGTTTATGTTCACAGAAAACATTATCCGTGATAATGGCTCTCCTTGTGTACGGATGATTGATGGTCAAAGACATTTGATAAATTAGAACTAATCCATACACGCTTTAACATTCAAATACATTAATTGTATGGCTCCTACAAGTCTGCTGTCACAACCGGTCCTGTATAGTTTACGCCATAATGCTGTACGATTGATCCAACGAATGATATCTGTAGATAAAAAATTGCACAACATAACCGATTTTTAACATATCAATACTTCCTCTGCCAGGTCGAAACCTATATTTAAAATCACTAATAATAATATTAAACTGCCCCCAATCAAAAAGGCGTTTGTTAACCATTATAAAATAACAACGGACAAGACAACAACTGCTTTAATAACAGCTCTTCTGATAACAACAGCTCCATTACGACTCTTTCGATAACAACTTTTCCGATAACAACTGGCCCACAAACAGAGGCTCAAATATCAACTGCTCCATGAACATCGGCTCCATTTACAGCTGTTCCGTTAGCAACCGTTATTTCAACTACTCTTTCGATAATAACTATTCCGACAACAGCTGCTCCGACAACAACTGTTCTGTTAACAACTGATCCAATAACAACTGCTCTATTAACAACTGTTCCACTGCTCAGATAACAACCGCTCCACTGCTCAGATAACAACCGCTCCACTCCTCAGATAAAAACTGCTCCACTGCTCAGATAACAACTGCTCCACTGCTCAGATAACAACTGTTCCACTGCTCAGAGAGCAACTGCTCCGATAACAACTGCTCCGATACCAATTGCCCCATTGGCAACTGCTCCGATGCCAACTGCTTCATTAATAACTGCTCCGATAACAAATGCTCCGATGCAAACTGCTTCATTAATAACTGCTTTGATAACAACTATTCTTTTAACAATTGCTCAGATTACAACTTATCCGATAACAACTGTTCCATTGACAACTGCTCCGATAACAACTGTTCCGACAACAACCGCTCCGATAACAGCTGATCCATAATATCGGCCTGCATTAACAACTGTAGAGTAAAAACTGCTCCGAAAACAACGGTTTCAATAACAACTGCTCCATGAACATCGGCTTCATTTACAACTTATCCGACAACTGATCCACTGACAACTGTTCCGTTATCAATTGCTCCGATTACAACTTATTCGATAACAACTGCTCCATTAACAAATGATCCGATGGGGGTAATGGTGTGGAAGTTATTTGCCGTTCGACCCTCCAGATGTTTTTGAAACTCCATCAAAATAATGCATTGTGAGAAAAACTTTGAACTGTCCACATGGTGATCCATTGTCGAGATGGAAGGGCACTTTTCACCCAGACCCAACTTTGGATGGACGCCATTCCTTAACAAATAACTTGATTAACCCTTACTTGACGACAGATAACCACATTTAGATAATACATCTGTGATATGGGATGTATATATCCACTCATATAGGCACAGGGTGACCTCAGAAATCGCTCAAATGATGTGCGACTGGACAAAGTGGCTACTTTAGGTGCATATAATTTGAAAAGGATAGCATGTACAAGTCATCTGAGGCCATATTCTTGAAGTGTGAGAAAAAAGTGTGGATACAAAGTTTCAGCTTTATAGCTGATCCTAATCTCAAGTTATAAGCTTTCAAAGTTAGAAAAAACACATTCGCGCAATTTCACGAGCGTTTTGACTAAATTTCAAGAGGCGATATCTTGGAAAAGAAATGTCGTATGAGGCTAATCTTTTGTGTGTGTTCCTTTTTCACACACTGGATTATTTTGATGGAGTTTCATCAAACTCTGAGGGGGTCGAACGGGGACCACTGATTGATTTGACATGGAATGACCCATTATTATTTTTCGAAATATATGTGTGTTGTGTTTTTATACTGGGATCGAACAAACCAGTTATACTAATGTAAATCTCGTGAAATACGTGAAGTGCATTGTACAAGATGTGACTGACAGGTGACTAGGTTAACATAGTTTAAGTGCAAATCTCGCATCCATTCGAGATTTAGATTTACATGATCGATAGGCTTAACCCGACCCGGTAAACCTGTTTGGCTTTAACATGTCTGTTTTTAATTAAAGACGTGATTAGTGTTATATAATTGATAGGTGTGTCTGAAATACATGTTAAAGGCAGACGCATTAAGACCTATGTTTCTATTGTCTCGTAAATATTTCAAAGGAAGAATGGATCGTATCCATTTTGTATTGTTTTGATTGTCAAGTGAATGAAACTACAACATCAATGTTACTCAAATAATAATTAAAAATATGGACTTATGTATGAAAATCAAACTTTCCTGACTTCACATAGGTATACATATATACATATATATTTAAATAATTATTATATTTATATCCACATAGTGACATTAATAATTTTAATATTTCTACAAACATTTATCACATTGGCAAATAGAATCCCGTCCCCCGGCCACCCCCCATCCCCCCTCACCTTCCCCATGACATGTCTCTATATAATAAAGGTGTCGAATGCGACATGTTTGCTGATGCATATATTTGATCTAGAAATCAAATTAAATATTATACTTCATTTAAATTTCTCCGTATGTGTTTGTTGCGGTCCATATTTTCCAATATAGGCCCGCAACGCTTTTGAGTTACTTCCCTTGGTAGCACACTCCAGTGTAAACACAGGAATACAAGGGAGGAATTCGCTAAAAAAGAGTAACAAAGAATTATGGAAATTCGGTATAATATAACAAATAATATAGGGGACTGCGAACCAAATGACAGTTTATAGATTAACCAGTCCATAAATTGGTATATGTCCCGCAGTCCACTACGTTATTTGTTAAATAGTGGCTTAGAAAATGTTTAGCAATGGTGTAATAATAATAAGATGTCATTCTAAACGTTATTCGTGGACCTACCTGCGGAGATTCCAGCTCTAAGATATCACCGAGCCAACTTGTCTGGCTTCCGATATTTCGGAAACCAGCTTTCAGCGCGCAGTGATACTCGTCGCATCACAGCGTTGATGGACTTCATGATATTTTGCAAACAACAACACGTGTTTGCGCTGTTTAAGGTAAAAGGGGCTCTAATTGGGTTTTGGTTCTGTTTAATTTACTAGTTAAATGAATAGACTCGCCTCTACATATCAATAAACACCCTAGGCCTATATGTTCTTTTTTTTATATAACCGCGTGTATAAATATTTAAAAACCCAATGGCAAGTTTTTTGCCTATACACCTAGCCGAGCATCGAGTCTTAATTTAACGAAAAGTAAAAGATGCTAGCCATTCAAAAATGTATTGACCTTTAAATGCTGACACACCATTGTATAAGTGAAATAACCTCAAGTACAATGTTAAATCCAAAATAAAACCAATTTGCATTGTTTTTGAAGTAGGCTTGGTTAATTAATTAATACTGTTTAACGCTACCCTTCCACATTGCGATTATTATATGAAGTTTTAAAACATCAACTTTTACCCAACAAATGATGCTGAATTTATCAAGTGGTGCAAATGTTCACTACCTCTCTCTCACATAGAAACTGAACCTCCAAATTTGGAAATCCAATCTCTACATTTCTGACAAATTGACAACATTGTAAGGTTATCTTCTGGTATAGAGAGTGTGAGTGATACATTGATAACTTCCTCAGCCCACACAGGGTCGGTTCACAAGACATACACATTTGGATGCATGTAAATTTTCCGAGAATAAACTCGCCGTTATCCGCTTCGGAACATGATGTGACGGTGTACCCGCCATCATTGTAGTACTGCTTGTGTATATCTGAGGGATTGTTGTGATTTCCAGTTATGACTCCAGTAGTCGCTGTTGCTTGAAATAATTGCGCATTACTTCATTTTCAACGTCTAAGTCATTGCAAAACATGAGTTTATATCAGTCTCTTACACTGCCCGCACCACGTTACCATCATGCATAGAATTAATTCAACCTATCAACACTTTTTAAAACCGCCGACCCAAGACACCCATTGTCGATGGTAGTATATAACAGTTCAATGAGTTGCATCATATTTCTCTGCTTGACTTCAAACCAGAAGTCAGGAACTATGTTTTTATTTTATTTTATTTTATTTTTTTCTTGGATTTATCAAGCTTGTGCTTTGGCATATCTTGAAGTATTTCATTTTCACACTTGTTTGTGAATTAAATTCTGGTGAATGTATGGTGTAAACTTCTTTTAATAAAAATCCCGAAAAACGGGATAATCAGCGAAAAGATGGCTTCGTGATACGTTAGAGCTGGAATCTCCGCATGAAATATCGAGGTAGGTCCGCGATTAACGTTTAGAATAAATAAGATGTGTACAAATTAAAAAAAAATGTCTGTTAATTACTACCAACCAGAAACGAGCACATCTACAGGAGCAAAAATTAATATAAACTTAGATCAACAGACACTTGAAAATGCAAAAAATCATAAGGTATTGGGAATAACTATTCAAAATGAATTATCTGTCGTGGGAATGCCATATTAAAACTGCTTTAAATAAAACTTAAGACAAAATTATTTATTTTATCTAGAATTAAACATGTTTTTTAATTCTCTTATCCTAACTCATCTTGATTATTGATCTATGTATGTTGGGATCTAGGTCAGTATGTCAGCTAAAACGACTGGAGCATTGCGGCTAGTTTTAAACTGTGATATATCCGTTAGCTGGGAATTTTTTATAGCAGAGTTTTAAAGGGTAAACGACGTCAGTCCTGCCAGTTAAATTAACTAATTAACGGCTATATGCTTACTCGAATACAAGTGCAATTCAGATGTTTGTCTTTGAAAATATGCAATAAAAATAAGTTTAGGTCGAAAAACAGTTGTCTTTTCCTTTAAATTTTAGATTACAAATATGTCCCTTTTTCAGGCTTTCAGCTGTATATAAATGTCATACCTTTGTCCTGCTGATATGTCTGGGGTTTTTTTTAAAAATAACTACGAGCCCCTTCGTAATCTTAGATCAGAACACAGAGACACGCTGCATGGCTGTCCCACGTTTTAAGACTGAACTTGTACAGCAATATTTAAGAATCATAGAATGGCTTTACTTCTTAGTGAACCGCCGAAAGACATACAGATTCTACCAAATATATCGCTTTTCAAATGGACATGCAAACGTTTTTACTATCACCAATCCTCCAAATATATCGTCTTGAATTTGGATTTGAGACCGGGAAGAAATCACTTTCGGGGCTGGTACAAATGAATTTCAGGGCAGGTAGAAATTGATTTCAGGTCGGGTAGAAATTTAAAAAAAAATAATAATACAAAATAACAAGAAAGAAACTTATGTCTCCTGTGAACCGCCGTATTCAACGCCTTATCCTTAAAGTTTGTTTTTTTATCAATGTATTATACAGGCACGGGTTGCTCTCGTACAAAGTAATTAATTTCGCCACATGATTAACTGTCCACACTTTCTCCATGCCAGCCGCCATTTTGAAAACCAAGTCACATGGGGAGGCAGTCACACGACGTGTATACAGTTACTGATTTGTTAAAAATTGATTACTCATTTAAATACTGCCAACATTTGTTGGGAAGATGAAACATGCAGTAAAAAATGTGAACAGCGTCATACATGTTTGACCATGTTCAACGTTGTTGGGAAGGCCGTCCAGACGATCGGGGTACGGACACGAGCCCCTCCGGACACGAGGGGGGGGGGGGGGGGGGGGGGG